>QEOT01005380.1:206623-282835 GCA_003123785.1 Pterocarya stenoptera
TTGGGTCTCTCCAGTACAACCGGAAACTAATTACAGTCAATTATTCAGTTCGGAGAACTTGTCATTATTAAGTACATCAAAAACCAGTACTTGTTCGACCGTTGATCAGTTCCCTATCAACAATGATATGGCTGCATTTTCTCCCCTATATTTTCCATCCTACCAGTCATTAAACCAGAATATAGTAGATAAACCTCCCCAACTGCCGGTACTCTCAACTGGAGAACACCACCCAAGCTTTCCTTTTTCGCCTCTAGAAACTTCAGTACCGGCAAAATGCAGCTTGGACATGCTGTTAAACATGCGACCTTCAATGTTTGGTGATTTTGGGAACAAGCTGGCCGGCATTGAGAGCATAGTCGACAACTATGGTACCGGCCCACAAGAACATTGCAATGGCTTCTCTATCAATTTACTTCAAGACATGCAAGGTGGGAAGGTTAATGATGGATCAGGAGGTGATGAGCATGACAATGTTTCAATGAAGTTTAATCCTAATACCGATGACCAGTACTGGGAGACAGTCAAGTCCATCGGATTTCCATTCAGTTTGCCTTTGAATAGTAGTAGCACTTTTAATGCTTGGAAGCCGAACTTGGTCACGTGGGATTCTTCACCATGTCCTAGTGAAATGTCCACACGTTTTTCTACAACCAAGGGCTACACCTAAAAAATTCAAAAACTAGATTAACAGTCAAAGTCAATTGTTTTATAGCTTTTAGACGTTGTCGAGTAGTATTTGATTCCATTTTATAAAATCTTTTTGTAGGCCCTCGGAATGTTAATTTTCAAGATTGAAATAGAATCATGTGACCGCACGTACGCTTATATAAGGACGTGAAGAAAGTTTGACATGATTGACAACCCTCTTTCGTCGATCGATCGAGTCTCATCGTAATAGACAAAAATACATACACTAGCACGCACGCCAATCATGGGGGTATTTGTTCTCAATATCATGTTAACTTTTCACACATAGAAATAATAGTTGTAGTTGTACATAAGTGTGTAAATATTGTGCAATTAATTTGAAAAAATAAATAAATACAAGATTCATATGAAAAAAAAAATTAATTTTTTAATAATAAACTTCATTATTTTTCAAATTAATTATAAGGCGTTTGTGTACTTCACGACTATACTATATGTAGCATTACTCGCACTCATGATCATAACATGATCAATGAGTACCATACATGCATACGTCGACTAATCCCATTGGCGCGCATCATGAGTACGTGCACCTGCATGTAGTATACCGTTACAACATCAAGTAACATGCATATCATGATAGGCTTTAGAAAAATAAACATGAAAATTATATATCCTGTGGATGATCAATTCGACTACCTCCAATGAACGATTGGATGAGTATATATTCCGAGTCCCCCGGCAAACGAATTTCTTTAAATTATTAATAGACAAAAACAAACGTATAAATTAGGAAACGCTTTGATGACAAGACATGCAAGTGACTCGATAGGAGAGAAACTCCACGTACGTACGTACACTTCAAGTGAAAACGCTTGTGACCACTGATCTATTGTCTCTAATTTGCAATTGATCTGATCAAAGGCAATGACCTCCAATTCTTCTCCAATTCTTTTTATATTTTAATTTTTTCCATAGCGAATTCATCTGCATTCGATAGTATTGATCAATATATATCTATTCTAATTAATTTGTATTACTGTTTTTTTTTTTTTTTCCCAAAGCTCTAGATGTGATCATGGCCGGTGAGCACATGCAATAGCATATGTACGTACCCCTTTTAGAGAAAGATGGCCGGTGTTCTCATGCGTACAATAATTAAAGAGATCAGAAAGATTGCGCATACCCTTTTAAGTTTCCTTCGTAATTCGTAAAGGTCACGATATTACCTGCATGTATCTCCTTAATTTGTCGATCTTAATTCTGTGACATGAGTTATTTATTTATTTAGTTTTTAATTTTTATAGGCCTGTCGGCATGACTTTTGTTACAAGTCATTGAACAATTATATACATACATATATATATAAATATATATATTTATGGTACTAATCATGTTTTGTGTGAAGCAAAAGAACCAAGTATATAGATAGGAGACATGATGTTGAGTGAAAGTCACATAATTAATCTTGAAGATGCCCACACTTGTACAAAAGTCGCGAACGAGTTATTGTCACACCACATGAAGTACTTTACTAATTAATTGGTCTGAAACCTTTTAAAAATAAACAAATGAAATCATGTCCTGATAGAAAATAACTAACTCGAAAAGAAAAAGAAAATAGAAGAAAATATCTCACCTAGCCGGCCTCCTTGATCTTAGTTTCATGCCTAGCTCCTACCTACCTAGCATTTCTATATACATACAAACACACACACACATGTATATATATATATATTTACATATATATTTATTTATTTATATAGCAGCGATCTGGTAAACTGTCCTTATAGAGACCACCCTGCTGGTATCATATAAGTGTTATCCATTGGAGTTGGAGTACTACTAATTTTGACAAGA
Source organism: Pterocarya stenoptera (assembly GCA_003123785.1). Lineage (NCBI taxonomy): Eukaryota > Viridiplantae > Streptophyta > Magnoliopsida > Fagales > Juglandaceae > Pterocarya > Pterocarya stenoptera. The sequence goes on from QEOT01005380.1 coordinate 209,135, forward strand.
GTATGCTAGTTTCTTGTAAAACATGATCATTTAGTTTTTTAGTTTTTGACAAGTTTGGCTTTCCACTCAATTATTAAAAAGATTCAGATAAAATTACATTGCGGATGATCATGATGATGACGGCTAGCTTGATCTTGTTCTATATGAACATTTGTATACGTATGATATATTTTTTGGTGTAGAATTTATAAGGAATTAAAAATTATAAACAGAAGACGGTGACGTAGTACTTTTTCTCTTCCTTTCTCCTTACGGCCCTTAATTTCCCTAATATTTCTTCTCCCACAAGGAAGGCATGCCATTTTTTTTTTTTTTTTTTTTTCTTTCTATAAGATATTGGTTGAAGACATATTTTACCATCCCCCAGGGGAAAAAGCTACAGTACGCGCCCTTCGACTACATTCCCCTATCGCACTTATCATTATCATTATATGATCCCTTCTCCATGCAAATGACCACATCCCATTTTCACCTGCTGATAAGCCTCATGCATTGCTTCAACTGCATGCATGCGTATGAGCCTGATCACCAGTCACGTGTGACTAAACTGTTGAAGAAATTTGAGCGGATATAGTAATCTGAAAAAATAAATGCGACAATTCACTACAAGAAATTTGACTTTTAGGGATAAAATTAGTTAGGGACGAACTAAATTTCGCCTCCAAAACTGCCTGAGATACAAAATTTGTTCGAACAGAAAAATACCCATTCGAACTGAATATTTTGTGACGAAACAAATCGTCTAAAAAAAAACATTTGAACGGAAAAAAAAATATTCGAACAACCAACTAATGTTTGTTCAATAAGTAATATTGGCGAGAAATTAATTTTTTTTTCCCGGGACAAGTTAATAACCGTACTAACTTAAATTTATTGTTTCGAACAGACCTTTTTTCCATTAATTTGTTTCTCATCATTAATTTGTACATATATTTTTAATTTTCTTTTTCCGGGGAAAGTGATTTCTTTTATGTTAAATTATATAAATATAACTTTAAAGATAGTATAATTTTTTATATTATCATGAACGACAAGTAAAATGAAAAAAATAAATAAAATATCAAACATGAGAAATAAAAACCATTCATTAATTACATCTCAACTATATAATGTTCAATACAATATAAAAAAGTAAAATAATAACTAAAACGACTATTTGCTGCTAAGCAGATCAACATCCTCTCGTAACATTTTAATCTGTTCATCCAAATCCCTAAGCTTCTCCATGATGGGCTCAATGAACTCAACAAATAGAGCTCGTACCTGATCCAAAGTAGCCCTAGGAGGCTGTCTCTCAATAGCAGCAGTAGTAGTAGAAACTGGATCGGTGGGCGGGGCACTAGGCTGTCCTGGTGTAGTCTTCCGCAAGTGCCCCTCGCTCTTGCTGAATGTGATCTTGTTAAGGGGTCCCATCTGTGGCGACCTCCGCTCAGTCGCAGACACTGTAACCCCTGATCGGAGTAGGAAGTTAAATATCAGTAGTGCAAATGGTAGACTACAAAAATTTGGCTCGATCGATCCCAAAATCAGTCTTGTGTTTTTTTGGGTCGATGTTATAGCCAATGATCAAGTTAAGCATTCTAAAAAATGCTTTACAGTCGACCTGTCGGATCACCTTGCTCCCATCATATGGAGGAGCCGAAGAGTCTCGCACTAGATGACGCACCTGATCGTTTGTGAGATCATCATCAGGTAGATCCTCATCCTCACTACTATCGTCACTGTCATGCAGTTTTACATTCGGGGCTACTGTGGAGGATGCGGCAGGTGTGTCTGAATTAGATGGTACTGCAGCTCTCGTCCTGATGTGGCCGTTCCAGGATATGCATCGACCTCGCACCGGATGTTAAGGAACTCAGCAATAATACGGGGAGAGAAATTAATACTCATTCCCCGGACTGATAAAGTGTAGAAGAGAGCATCAGGACTCTGCTCTCCCATGGCACGGTAAAACTCACCGACCATCTCTCGGTATGCAGTCCCCTGCTGCTGACAGATCGGTACCCATCCCCGCTCGGTGAAGATGGACTCTATGCTCCGTCCCTCCCATGAAAGATCTGAGAAGTTAGATAAAATAATCTGACGCTCGACGAGTATAGGCCTCAACTCCTGAGCATGAGCTGGTCCAGTGCTACTTTCACTGACCTGATCTCTTGCATATTTTCTTCCGCTAGATTCCATTAGTATATTGTTTAAGCACAAGAAAATTAAGTATATAATTATAAATATTATATTTAAAATACATTATTGAAAGATTAAACTATATTGAACTGAATTGAAATAATTAGTTCGAACGAAACATATTCTGTTCGAAACATATAAAACTATTAGAATGGAAGATTCTGTTATATCGAACTGGCAATTATTACTCGTTTGAACTATATTTTTTTGTTCGAACAGAAATAAATCTGTTTGGCAACTTCGCGTTCGAATGGAATAAAATTCGTTCGAACGAGATCGAAGCCAAACAGCCATGGCCGAGTCGACTCTGCCATGGCCGAAACTCAAAATCTACACCAAATCCTAGGTTTTAATCGGTAGAAATAATGTAGGAGTGAATCTCAATCATTTCTACCGATTAAAAACTTGTTAATCAGATCAATTAAACCAAAGTGAGGGGATTTCGAATCCGAAATCCCCCATCCAAAACATAACGCATTTCTCGAAAATAAACAAACCAATAGATTTGGAGAGTTGGCCCATACCTCTTAGAAGTTCAAACACGTTGTTCCTACGGCGGTTGAGTGGCGTTTGTGGCAGCGGAGATTGAGGGGGCGACTCGGAGGCTCTCGGCAGTGAGGGTTCAAATGAGTTTGATTCGAATCGAACTGGGCATATAATGACAGTGACGTCTCGTTCGAACGGGATATTAACCCATTCGAACGGATACTAACCATTTGAATGGAATAGGGTATTCGTTCGAACGGTTATTATTCCAATATAATTTGTAATTATATTTATATAATAATATATAATATACTAATATTATAAAGTACAAAAGTATAAAAAATAATACTACTAATAGTATTATAATATTTTAAGATACAAGTTAATATAATTAATATATATACAGTACTTATTAGTTATAGTAGCCTAGTACAATAAGTACTATATTATATCTTAGTTACTAGGGGTGAGTAACTATATTATAATTAAGTATAAAATATTTAATTATTAATACTATTATATATTTATATAGTTATACTAATGGTTATATTAGTTGTTATATTAGTTTAGTTATACTATATTATAGTGATTAAATATAAGTTATAAATTTATAAGAAATTATAACTATATTATATATTAGTATAAGTTATAATGATTTAGTATAGTTATAAGTATAGACTATAGACTATAGTTATACTTATACAATTATACTTATACTAAATTACTAATATTACTAATATATAGCTATAGCCTATAGCCTATACTATTACTAATAGTCTAATACTTTATACTAATACTATTATATAGTTATACTAATAGTTATATTAGTTTAGTTATACACAGGGAGTATGCACAATTACAATCACTAATATTTTCTTTTGTGAAGAATTTATTAGTTATTAAAATCACTTATACAATTACATATAAAATTATATAATTACTTATGACACATACCACACACTTTGCCGATCACCCCCCAGACACCAAATCCTAGTTATGCCTCTGACTATAGTGTAGTATTGTATAAGTACTATATATTAATAGAAAAATATTAGGGAGGCCGTTTTGGGCTTTCCTTTTTTTTGCCCAATTGGGGAAAGATTTTTTTATTTAATTTTTTTTTCTTTTGTTTAAAATATTTAAAAGTGTTAAATATTTGATGTAAAAAGAAATCCAAAAAAGTTAGACTTTGGATATAAAATACCAAATAGTATATACTCTAGATTAGAAATAAAGTAGTTGGTATAAATTAAAATACTTTATTATTATCTATATGCGATCATTTATAAGCATAATAATATAATTTTTAGTTCGAACCAATAAAGTACCGTTCGAACGATTTTACCTCGTGAAATGTGTTTGGTGGGAAACTTCGCGCCAAATACTCTGAATGTCAATTTGTTCGAACGAAACAATTTCTCATTCGAACGAAAATGGCTTTTCATCTTCTGGGCATTTGAAGAATATGCCAAGGAATATTCTATTTTTTTGTTCGAACTAATAAATTTCGCGTTCGAACACAAATTAAGTAGCGGCAAAATTTGGCGCAATTTGAAATTTTCGTGTTCGAATGAGTAATTTTCCAGTTCGAACGTAATTTCACAGATTCAAATACCCCAACCTTCAGTTCATTTTCATTTTGTGCGAAATTTTGAGAGACTTGTGGAGTGAGAGGGAGCTGTGGAGATATAGAGGAACACGCTTGGCCTGCAGGAGATCCCTTTCTTGAGAGAAAGCTTGAGTTTATAAAAGTAAGTAATATATTTTGGAATTTTTTTTTTGTATTCCGATTTTCATAGCAAGTTGGTTTATTGGACATAGTTTAGGGTTATGGCATAATGTGTTTTATGGCATTGTAGGTATTGTATATTGGGGTTTGACTTGGATTGCTTAAATTTGAGGTAATATTTCTAATTTTTAGGTTTTTGATAATTTATAGTTTTTAATAACATATGTTAAGCTATTTTGGTATATTTGTGTGTCTACAATCCCATTTACAATGTAACCCATTTACAAGCTTATGAGAATAATGTAGTGAAAATGATATTTTCTGGACAAGGAATTGCTCTCTGTTTCGTGTTTGAAATCTGGGCTAGTACCGTTCGAATGCTATAATACCCGTTCGAACATAATATATGTGAATTGGAATCTGTCCTTGTACAGTTCGAACGGTATAAAATCCGTTCGAACAGAATGAATTAAAATGGAAACATATAATATATTATAACATAGGAATTGAAAACACTTAAATTAATAAATAATAGTGAAGGAGTATTTAGAGTTATAAAAAACTATATACATAATATAATAATAAAACATTATGTTGCACTAATATTAAAATGAGGAAACTTATAATATATTATAACATAGGAATCGAAAACACTGAAATTAATAAATAATAGTTTTAGGGTATTTAGAGTTATAAAAAACTATATACATATATAATATAGAGTTAAGAAGGAAACTTATAATATAATATAGTGTTGTATTGTATAGGAATTGATTACACTATAGATTAATAAATAGTAGTTATAAAATATTTAATCCAAAAAAAACTATATACATAATATAATTATAAGGAACATGAATGCATAATATATTAAAATGGAAATTTATAATTAATTAATAAATAAGAATAATTAACATTTAATTATATGTAATTTTGCACATATATTTGCTTTGCTTTCAAATTTATCCAATAATTGTAGGGGTTTGAGTGTTTTGGATTTTTAGATTTATTTTATGTGTACTTGAACCTTAGACCCGTTCGAGAGTTGTGGCCAAATCATGTTTTTGGGTACAACTCTTGAATTGTCCAAAGTGGACAGTTTGGGATTCTATCATCTATATGGCAGATACATTCAGTTTAAACTCTTGTGTTAGTCAATTAAAATTTTGGTTAAGTGTTTTCTTACATTCTTCGGGTATGTGGTCTGTAAGTTTTTCGGCCCATGAATAGGGTCGACGACTTATCGTGATTAACATACTTGGAGAATTGTAGGAAAATGCTGCCGAAATTTTTACTAACATAGGAGTTTTTGACTGAGTATATATGCGATATAGATGATAGTCTCTCGAATGGGATAGGATCAACTACCTTATAAAATAAATGGATCACGTTTGAATATACTTTTGATAGTGTTTATCCCATGAATTGGATTTTTTGATAGACATTGGACAAATCACGGATTTGAGCAATGGAAAAAAGTTGGATGCTATTGGGAGATAGACTTGGGCGAGACTATAAGGAGTATGCACAAGGAGTAAAGTTTTTTCTAGACTTCGCTCGCATGAGTGTTGATAGTCGAGGATATATAAGATGTCCGTGCAAGAAGTGCAAGAATCTTAGTTCTTATAATTTTGTGGTAGTGGAGGATCATTTATTTGTAAATGGAATCGATCCTAAATACTCACCTTGGGTCTTACATGGCGAACCATTTCCCAAAGGAGTTAGATTTAGCAGTCAGACCAATCAAGTAGATGAGGGTAACGACACCGACATAGAGGACATTAATGTGGATGATTCTGATGACAATGACGATAATGGAGAGGATATGACTGAGATGTTAGGTGATCTGGGTGCAGGAATGTTTGGGATGAGGGATGGAGAAGGAACATCTGCACAATCATTTGAGGGAAATGATAATTTTGGAAGATTGTGGGAGGATGCACAAAGAGAGTTGTATCAGGGGTGCACTCGTCATAGCAAATTGTCTTTCACGGTGAGGTTGCTTCATATTAAGTCTATTTGTCGTATTTCTGCCAAAGCTATCGACATGTTACTTGAATTATTTAAAGAGGCTCTTCCTCAGGATAATGTAGTACCCCGTAATTTTTATGAAGCGAAGCAATTGAAGCGAGGGTTAGGATTTGATTATAACATCATCCACGCTTGTAAAAATGATTGTATTCTTTATTGGCAGCAATATGCAGAATTTGACTCATGCCCAGTGTGTCATGAGTCAAGATGGACATCCGATAAATGTAATGTACCCCATAAAGTTTTAAGACATTTTCCGTTGATTCCTCGACTTCAAAGACTGTTTACGTCGAGGTTAATTGCGAAAGATATGTCTTGGCATCACACAGAAAGAGTACAAAATGAAAACTTCCTCTCGCATCCTGCAGATTCTTTACAATGGAAGAAATTTGACGTCGAGTATCCATGGTTTGCCGAAGAACCTCGCAATGTACGTCTTGGTTTAGCAACGGATGGTTTTAATCCGTTTGGCAACATGAGCACTTCTCATAGTACTTGGCCTGTCATATTAATGCCCTATAACTTGCCACCTTGGAAGTGTATGAAGGATCCTTATTTTATGATGACTCTATTGATACCAGAGCCAAGGTCACCAGGAAACGAATTAGATGTATATCTGCAACCATTGATTGCAGAGTTGAAAGAGTTGTGGAATATGGGTGTCAGTACATATGATGCCGCTTCGTCGGGGGAGTTCAAGATGCATGCTGTAGTGATGTGGACAATAAATGATTTTCCGGCATATGGAAATTTGTCTGGATGGAGCACAAAAGGTAAAATGGCTTGTCCTGTTTGTAATAAAGATACACACTCTCAGTGATTAAGTCATGGTAGGAAATTATGTTTTATGGGACATCGTCGTTATTTATCACATGATCATAGATGGCGTTCAAATAGAGCTATGTTTGATGGAAAGGTTGAGCGTAGGTTATCACCGCCAGAGTTTTATGGGAATGATATTATCGTGTAGTTGGGGGATGTTTCAGAAAATAGATTTGGGAAAGATACCAGAGTTCGAAAGAGAAAACGACAAGCAGTGGAGTTGAATTGGACAAAAAAAAGTATTTTCTTTGAGTTACCATACTGGTCTACATTGACACTGCGCCACAATCTAGATGTTATGCACATTGAAAAGAATATATATAAGAATATATTGGGCACTCTGATGTCAATAGAAGGAAAAACAAAAGATACAACTAACTCTCGTAAAGACTTGAAAGAGTTGGGGATAAGACCGGAGTTGCATTTGTAAGATAATGGATCATCAGCATATATGCCCATTGGATGGTATACACTTTCAAATGATGAGAGAAAGAAATTTTGTAATTGGTTCATGACAATCAAATTACCCGATGGCTATGCTTCAAACATGTCAAGATGTGTTCGAACAAATGATTGGAAGATAATTGATCTTAAAAGTCATGACTGTCATATATTTTTGCAGCGTCTGTTGCCGGTTGGTGTGCGTGGAAAGCTTACTCGAGATATTCGTATAGCTCTCACAGAATTAGGGAGATTTTTCAGAGACATTTGTAGTAGAACGTTGAAAGTCGATGAATTGTTAAAAATGGAAGCTGACATTGCAGTAATATAGTGCAAATTAGAAAGTTTATACCCGCCTTCATTCTTTGATGTAATAGTTCATTTGACTTTGCATCTACCACGTGAGGCTTTAATTGCTGGTCCGGTTCAGTATAGATAGATGTATCCTATTGAACGTTTTTTGAAAAAATTGAAGCGATCTGTGGGGAATAAAGCTCGTCTAGAGGGTTCGATTGCTGAGTTATATATTGATAATGAGTGGCATACCTTTTGTTCAATGTATTTCCGTGGGGTTGATACTAGATTTACAAGACCAGATCGAAATTATAAAGGTGGAAGAGAGATGGGAGTCTCCTCGACATTTACCGTATTTTCCCAGACAGTACGTCCCATAGGCGCACAAGGAGGCTACGACCTATGTGGATGAGAGTTTGAAAGAGCTCGATGGTATGTCTTGAATAACTGTGCAGAGATTGACCACTATTTGAGGTTAGTGATGATCCTCTAAATTAATCATGTATAATAATATAACATTTTTCTTTGCTACAAATTAACCATTCACACGAACATGCGCAGTGAACATATAGAACTACTTCTCACGAATGGTGTAACTGACCTAGAAAAGACGCATGAAGAGGAATTTGCTTCATAGTTTGAACATACGGTATTATTGTAAAGTTCTATTTTATAATACGAATTTCATACCACTAAACACTATTATTTTTTTTTAATAATAACATTTATTGATGTAGGTTGTATCGAAATATGGTGAAAATTCAGAAGAAATTTCACTAGAACTGTATGCTCTGGCATGTGGTCCGTCTAGGCGGGCCATCCAGTACTCAGGATGTTTGGTGCGTGGATATAGATTTCATACAGCTGATAGAGAACGATATAGGAAAACTCAAAATTGTGGGGTTGTAGTCGAAGGAAGTCATGGGGATGATAACATTGACTTCTATGGAATTGTGAAAGATATTATAGTGTTGAAATACGTGGGAGGATATATGGTCTGGTTGTTTAAATGTAATTGGTGGGATGTCTCAAATCCTAGGTTTGGAGTGCGTAACGATGATTATTTTGTTAGTGTCAATACATCTCGCACATGGTATGAGGACGATCCCTTCGTTCTCGCTTGCCAAGCGAATCAAGTTTTTTATTTAGATGATCCGGAGTATGGAAACCCATGGCGGGTAGTGGAGAGGTTTGCACCAAGAAATGTATATGATACTATTCCAGAGACAGACGAACCTTCAGAAGAAGTTGATAGTCCAGCAAATGAAGAAGCATATCAAGAAAACGAAATAGGCATCAATCTATTTGTTGATCTCAGCCAATATGATATGGTTCCATTGCGTAGAGAAGATGTTCAACCCGAAGTAATTGAGGGTGAAATATTGGAAGACGATGAATCAACTGAAGTGTCTAGCGAGGATGAGGGCGACTGGTCTAGCAAAACGGATAGTGAATGAATTTCAAATATAAATTTCTGTAAGTATTATTCTTATAAATATTCATAACATTTGTTTGAATAATAATTTGTTACAATTTCAAATAAATATGCCTCCTAAACGTAAAGTAACACGTGTGCCATCCCCATCCATTACTGACTCCCCGTGTGGTTCACCTGCCATGAACAGTGAGCCCACACTACCAGACTCAGAAGAACGTATTTTATCAAATTAAATATTACAGTTTATGCTCAATTATTTAATTAAAATACTTGCTTTAATTATTGTATATATAGCTGTTGTAAGCCAGCGCCGAGGTAGAGGCACTACGAGGGGTGTCTGCATAGAGAAAGTAAGAAAAGTTGGTAAAATTAAAGTTGATATTCCTGATTATCACACCGGTGGCTCCGGAGATTCAGCAGCGTGGCTTGCTTCTTTTGTTGGTACGCTTACTCGCACGTAAGTACCAATTGCTACATCCTCTTGGTCTAAAGTTTTCCAAGATGTGAAAGACCACATCAAAAATCGTTGCTTGGTAATAAGCTACATCTCAAGTAACTAAGTATTATTCATGTTACTTTTTGGATATTTTGTATTTATACTAATTGTTTATAATTATTGAAAGGATGAGTTTTAGCTTACGACGAGAGGATCGATTAACGGTTGAGGAGCTGATGTCGAATGCATTTCGGAGCTACAAAGGTCGATGCCATGCATACTATAAGAAGTTTAGTACTACAATAGAGGCGCGCCAAAATCCATTCCAAGCAATGCCACCAAATGAATGGGAGAAGGTTTGTGATATGTTTGAAGATCCCGCCTATCAGGTAATTTCGCTGTTATCTTTTTTTAATAGTATATGATAGATGTATTAAACATATAGATATAATTTTTTTTAGCAACGGAGTACTGTAAACAAAGCAAATAGATCAAACTTAAAGATACACCATCATGCGGGTTCTCGATCTTTTCATCGTTTGTCTAACAAAATGGTAAGTTATTCTACTCCCCGTTAAATATTAATATTTAATACACTTTTTCGATTTAAGTTCTAATATATATATTTTTTTTTACAGAAAGAAGAAAGTCCTACTGACTATGATCTGACCTAATTGTATGCAAAATCACATAAAAATCGTGATGGTGTTTGGACCAGTTCTGAAGCAGAGGCAAATTATATAAGTTTAAATTTCTTTAATTCCATTGTGATTATATATTTTATTACTTATACTAACTAGTATGTTTTTGTTTTTGTAGGACAAGATGATATCTCTCAAGGAAGCTGTTGCGGATCCATCTGATGCATCATCTGTCAATGATGCTCAGATCATTTCTCAAGTTCTTAGATCACGTTCTGGATATTTGAGGGGCTTAGGACGTTGAGTTAAGCCATCCTCAACATCATCATCCTCTTCTCGAGCCAGATTGAGTGATGACAAGACTAAAGAACTGGAGGAAGCAACACTTGAGATAGAACGATTGAGGTTCAAAGAAAAAGAGTTGCTGACCAGATTAGATTAAGCAGCAGATCTTGAGGCAAGATTAGAAGAGAACATGCAGAAGAGACTGGAGATGGAGATACAAAAGGCTATGCTTCAGTTTCAGTCAATTATGTCACAAAACTCTATACCACCACCACAATTGTAAAAATTAATTCTTATTTTCATTTTCTTTGTATTATTTTTTTTCAAAACATTTAAACGATTGACATTTGAATTACAATTTTTGTAATACTAATATGGTATTTTTAATTAATTAAATTCTGGTTTGTATGATTAATACCGTTCGGACGGTAAATAACCAGTCCAACACGAGAAATGACCATTTCTAATTCCATTCGAATCAAAACATAACCATTCGAACAACAAATAAGCTATTCGAACGCGTAATATAGTTCAAACGGACGTAATTTACATTCGAACAAAAATTATTCGTTCAAACACTCATTTTGTTCAAACAGTATCAAATATTGTTGTTTGTTCGATTCAATTTTTTTTTTGTTCGAATGGACGAGTCGGTTCGAACTGAAAAATATTCCATTCGAACATATTTTTTAGACGAAATTGGTTCGTCTCAAAAGAAATTTTCCGATCGAACAATTTCGACTGGTTCCTCAAAATTTTGTTTCTAAAAGTGATTTTTGGAGATTCGTCTCCAAAAACATTTTGAGATAGCCTTTTAGAGACAAATTGGAGATAAAATTTTTTCATCTCCAATTCTTTTTTGGGACGAAATTGAGATTTTTTGAGACAAAATTTTTTGTCTCAAAAAACCATTTCTCTTGTAGTGATTTGTGGCATGTAGAAAACTATCTTTAATGTGATAATTGTCCCCACTCGAAAGAATTTACTACCGGATTACAAGCAATTCACCTATAAGATACAATAAAGCCTCATGCAAGTCTGAAATTTTTCCTTCAAAGTTTCTCTATAAATTAAATTGTGTAAGTGACTAAAAATATGAGAGAATGAAATATTAAAATTATGGGTCTATCCTCTATTTATAGAGAATGAAATAGCACAATGTGAAACATCACAACTCTTAACTTATGAATTTTCAAGTGACAATTACTAGTTTAAAAGTCATGATGTTTCACTTAGAGACGGACGTACTTGGTCAAGTGGTTGGGCACCTTCCTTCCTCAAGGGTGGTCATTGGACAGTACAAAAAATTTGGCCTTTTTTTCCGAGTTTTTTTTTCAAGATCTACTATCGTGGCAAATACTTAGTTGATAACACAAAAATTGTCCGTGAAAAAAAAAACAAGCCTTTTGCAGCGACATCATGTCCGAAGAGCAAAACTTTGTGGGAAAATGACTTTTTGAGGTAATAAAAAGTCGTTGCAAATAATTTCGCTAGATCACACACCAAAATCACTTATTAGTTTTTGTGGTGAGAAACTTTTAGCTTTTGCGGCCATAATGAACCACAACAAATAGTTTTAAGATTAAAATTCGCATTTTTCTCTTTATTTATTTCTTCCCTTCCCTCTTTATCTTAATCTCCCCAGCCACAAAGTGCCGCTGAGAGCCACTTTTTCACACTTGATGACTCTGCTGCCCAAGACCGGTACTAACACCTCAACCTTCCAATCCCCCCCCAACCATCTCCTTCACCCACGACTTAAGCACAGTACCCAGTAACCCTTCTCCAAACAACCCCTGCTCAGTTATGAACCACCTTCGAAAACCACCTAGCCCCCCTGTCAGGGCATCCAACCATGGCAGTTCGAGACCTACACCAGCGCATCCTCTATTTTAAACACCACTGTCAACCACCAAGTACTGACGTTGTCATGCACTAAACCTGTCCTCTATCTCAACTGTGCAAGTCCATCTAGAACCCCCACGCGACAACCTTTCGATTTATGGTATATTTTCTATCCTTGTACATTTAAAAAATGTTATATTGTGAAACTAAAATAGTGTTGTGTTGAATTAGACAGATTTTCTACATATACTGACTGTTTTGATTGTGGTAGATTTAGAAGAAGTGAAATGTGGTTGAGATTGTAATGAAGTTGTGTTGGTTTGTCTTATGTGAAGTTTAAATTGACTATGGATTTAGTATGTGTATTTTGTGTTGGTTGTGTATATTGCGTTTAAATGGATGATGAATTAAATCTGTGTATTGTGTTTATTGCTAATAGGCTTATTGATTGAATATAGTAATTATGAAGGTTGAGATTGTATGGGGACATGAATGAAGCATATTAATCTTTGTGGGTTGTAATTATGTTGGATTGATATACATGAGCAACAAGTATGTTAGTAGTATATTTTATAAACTGAATCGTGTATATATAAACGTGAAATGGAATAATGTAAATTGATACCAGATGTTGAAATGATATGTTGACTAAGATTGCTGGTGGTATGTGCATGAAGCTGGAAATGCCAATTGTGTATTGGTTTAAGTGGCCTGAAAACTGTGTTTAAATTGGTATTCTTGCTATTTATATTTGTGTGGAGTATATATGATGTATAGTTGTAAGATGGTAAAATTTAATATTGGTAACCATGTATATGTTGATGCTTCTATTGGTTTGAGATTTGTAGAGCTATGTGACTATTTGGGTTTTTTGGATATTGAGTTTAAATGGATAATGGATTTAATTTATGTGTATATTGATTTAGTTGAAGAGTTGGTTAGATTTTAGTTAAGTATAATGGTTTATAGATTGGAATTTATATAAGGACCATAAGATCTAAGAATTTGACAGATTTGAATATGTTGGATTTATTATGCATGAACAATGGAGGTGAAGCATGGTGATTTGTGAGTTTCTAAATATTGGACATATTTATATATTGGATGTGTTAGTTGAGATTGCAATGGATTTTATTGTATGCAATGGATGGAACATCATTCCTTTCGCTTGTCATATTCATGGTAATATTTTTGCCAGATTCATAGATTTTTGCCATTTGCATAGTCATGCACTTCTTTTATCTCATTTTTTGCCTTTTGGTTGTCATATTAAATTATTGGCATTGAAGAAATTCTTCACCTTTAACTTTTTTGAGGACTTTCCACAGGTAGTTCAATTGATTTTAAGACCAAATCTTTCTCAGTCTGCGAAGATGGATTTCATCGAAGGTTGCAACCAGAGGATTGCCTTCAAGTGTTTCTGCCAAGGGCTGCAACCATCGAAGGTTTATTGTTATCCCCAAGTGGTAGTTTTTCTTATAAAGTATTTCTACTTGAATATTCTCATTAGTGTCAGAGCACTAAACTCTTTCTAATTCTTGGATTCTCGTTAGAAGTTTTTCTTGTGAATATGTTAGCATAATTTTTTATATAATTTTTTAAAAATTGTTATGAGTGTGAATTTGTATCTTCAGGGTTCATATATATATATTTAAACTTTTATTAGACAATTGCTTTCAATTTTGTTTGTTCTCAGTATCATTTTCTTGCTTTTACATTTTTTCTTCTAAAATCCTTAAATATGTGCCGCGAATAGTAACTCATGGAGAATACTTTTTTTTGGCAAGAAGTGATCATTTCCCGCGATAAGATTTCTTCGTATATAAGTATTTCTGATGAAATGTTTTGTTGGAATTATCATTTGCTATGAAACAGTTTTGTGGAAATACTTTTTTACCACGTTTACTACCGAAGGCTATCATATTTCCCACGGTGAAATAATTTTTTTCCTGCGACTAATCTTGTGGGAAAATGTAGGCATTTCCCACGAGTTGGACTTTTCTTGAAGAAAATATTTTATATCACCAATTTTATGCGACGAGCATCTCATGACTAAAATTTATGGGAAAAGAGTTTTTCCCACGGAATTGAGGATTTTTGCCACTACAATCCCTCGCGGGAAAAAGCAGTATTTGTTGTTGATATCAAAGTTTTAAATACCATGCTGTACGGGCTAGTATTTACCGTGCCTGGTAGTGATTAGTACAAGGACGGTACGTGTTTCTTACTGGGTCAAATACCGATTGTACCGATGCGTTTTGGTCAATACCGGCCAGTTTTCGATATGCCGGCCAAAATTAGTGAATTTTTGTAATTAATATAAAAATTCTGACTTGTTCATAATTTTCACTCTAATTCTCACCTTTGAAAACTATTTTCTAAACTCTTTTTAATCTCCTTTTGTCGAGAACTGAAATTCCTACTCCTATTTTTGTGATGAAGATGAGTGATTATGTTTTTAAATAGTTGGATTGAGAACTTATAAGTATTATTTAGTTTTATAAATATGTGTTTTAACTTTTTAAAACTTGCATAGATGTTATTTTAAAATATAATTTATACATATATAATTAATTTATTATATATAGATTATCCCTAAACGATATCCGAAATAGTACCGATACCAAAATATTTCGTTCCAGTGCTTTAAGTGAAACGGTTTACGAAATAGTATTTAAAACTTTGGCAGATATATATACCCTCACACTTTTTCAAATTTATCAATTTTGAAGCATTTCTTTCCAACCAAGCACCTATTCGGATGGGCCTTGTTGAAAAACTCATTCACCTTCCCTTAAAACAAAACACCCTTCTTCTTAGTGATTCACAAAAATAAATAATAACTTATATTCAATAAATTCACACATTTAATATAAAAATCTACAATATAAATATAACATAAACCCTTGCACGCACCCTGGCTATGCTGCATGACCGACCCATCTCTACAGTAGTACTCCCGGTCCGCCTATCTACTTTTCTCTACCAACAACGCCTCACTTCCCTTTAATTTGGTACATGAGTTGTATGCGTTGCATGCCTGATCACTCGCTGTGCATGAGCAATATTTGAGTTAATTAAAGATTTTGAAGGTGACTGGCCTTTTCCAAGTTCAGAACATATATCAAAGGCGCTCTAGCTTGCCTCTTCCTAATTATATTAATCGAGTCATAATTCAGATCTAGTCATGTGATCTTGCTTCACGATAGAGTAGGTTTAATTTGCCTTTACTACTATATATATTACCAAGATTCAGGCCGGTCTTTCCAGGTTAGTAGATGAGAAATACATATATTCTCATGCTGATCTAGCAGCCTGTTGATCAGTGCATTAATTCCAAATATTTCAGTAAAATAATTAACTAAAGTCTTGATCACTTGAATGGCCAAAACAAGTCATTCTATCATATGGTACCATTTATTAATTTTTTATGAGATATATAATATAATTAACCATTAATTGTATTGCTAATATATATGAAGTACCGATTAATTTTATTATTTTTAACAATTTTTTTTTTAATTTTATTTAGATTTTTCCATACGACAAAGTTGTGCATGTCATAATATATAATAAGATCATGTATACAAATTACATATAATATAAGTTGTGGATATTTTCTTAATTTTTTGGGCTTCAAATATATATAATCAAACATTATCTCTAGGCTATTAACACAATATTAATTATATTGTTTATTTTAATCTCACCGGTGCAGATCAAAGAAAATTAAGGCTATAACATAATTACCTGCTACAAAACAAATATAATAAGGCTATATATAACGTATTGGTTTGGTTTGGTAGATATCGATGAGATCATCTCATATATATTGGTTTGGTTATAACATATTGGTTTGGTTTGGTAGATGAGATGATATCACATCTCATATAATTATTATAATTTTTTTAAATTTTTATATAAAATATAATATACAGTTCATTTTTTATAAAATTTTAAAATAAAAATAATATTAAAAAATAATATTTTAATAATATTTTATTCACTTTTCAATTTTTATATCATCAATCTTACTATTCAAACGACCTGTTAATTTTTCTCTTTACTATTTATTTTACTTATTCAAAGGATATTGTACTTCACTTGTTGATATAATGCTTTGCATTGTCAGCTGGAGGGTGACACGAAGGAGCACGTACAACAAAGTCTGCCTCCCCAAATTATTTAAAATAGTCATGATGATGGTATTTAATATTGATGCTAATTATACTGAACAATTATGTTCACAACGTCGATCTTAATAGAGACCACTCTGTGTTTGCAACACTAGCCATCAATGGTAAGGCCGGTAGTACTATTTTTTTTTTTCCTAAGTTAATTTCATTAAACTAAAAAAAATTATACATGAAAAGGGGGTGGAGTTCTCCAACAATCATCCCAAAAAATAATAGAAAACAGTGCAAAGTAATGAACGAGTTTATTTGAGATCAATTTTTTTGTTCCTATCCATATCCTATGAGAGAATGCCGTCTTATAGAAAGATGGAAATATATTCGCAAAAAAGCGAACGATGGAACCACAGTTGGAGAGGGTGGAACCTCCGTTGGAAGTTGAAAAGATGGTAGGTACACTGTCACATATTGTCTGGAGATGATTTTTAGAGAGGTCCAGGATCTCTCTTACAAGATCACTAGTTAGGAAAAAAGGTAATATAGGATAGCAGTCGGAATCTAAGCCGAGTCGCCGGTGACAGGTCAACACAGACAGTGGTGGCGAGTGTAGGACAAGTGCCACCTGAGGAGGTGGAGGACGAGCAGATTTGGAGGATCTGAGGCCTCTGAAGCCGGTGGGACCTCATGTGGCTGCCAATGCCACTCTAGGACGTTGTTGCAGCTGGAAAACTTGTACAGCAGGGTTTGCGCGTGCGCCAAACTTGCTGAGCAGAAACGATTTTTTTCTTTCGCGAACATGAAGATCGGTGACCAGAGTGGTTGAACCAGTGTTGCGTGTGGGTCGGAGGTTGCCGGAAAGTAAATCGTTGAGGATCGACACTAAGGAGGGAAAACGTAGGAAAAACCTAGGGAAAAAAAACAAACAGAAAAATATAAAAATAAAAAAGTCTCTGAGACTAACTAGGGGAGGAGGTGGTCGGAGCCTAAGTTCCGAACCCCCTTTGCCTAGTGAAAACGAGAGAAAGCTCGGTTAGAAAAAGGAGAAGGAGAGAGACGCGGTGGTATAGGCGAGTAGTACTATATATGCATGCATGTAGTCATGTACTTATTTTATTTTTTGCTTTTAAATTAGTGAGTACTTAATTACATTTTTAATTAAATTGAGAAGTGAATTTTTGAAATTCAAGTTGGCCTCTAACATATAGTAATTAGATAGGCTGGTTTAATATAGAAACGTAATTCACCATTCTTTCATCATCTGTTAGTATAAAATATGATTGAAAAAGAGTACTCAATATAATAGAAGCGTATGATATTAAATAATTGAAAATTTATTTTTTATTTTTTTACTTTTTCATCAATTGCTAAATAAGATAGCGAAAGAATAATAATTAAAAGAGCACTTTTATATCATAAAAAAATTACATAAAAATAATTTTATAAATTGACGTAATTTTATCTTGAACCGTTAAATTTATTTTATAATAAAAATAATTTTATAATCTGACAAATCATATTAAGCCACATCAGTTTGTAAGGTTATTTTTATAAAATTTATTTGTAATTAGAGTATTTTTATAATTAAAATGATTATAAATAATATTATTTTTAACTACTTTAATACGTAGAGCCTTTGTTTTATGTCAAGAAGGCCATTAATATTGTATATTGATCTCAGTGTAAGCCCACTCTGAGACAACGTACTTTGAGTTGGCCCAAAGTAATGAGTGGATAAACAATCACTTTGACCTTTTTTTTTACCCAAGAAAACGCAGCTTTGCTGGATTACACCTGTTCATCGAACGTATAGTGTTGTATACTATAAAATCAAGAGAAATT
The DNA here is from genome assembly GCA_003123785.1 of Pterocarya stenoptera. Lineage (NCBI taxonomy): Eukaryota > Viridiplantae > Streptophyta > Magnoliopsida > Fagales > Juglandaceae > Pterocarya > Pterocarya stenoptera. The sequence continues at coordinate 227,736 of QEOT01005380.1, forward strand.
CTTTGCATCCACCGGTCTCCCAACACACACTTCACACACGTGACGTAGCAGGCCTGGTTCGCGCAGACCGGATGGAAAATGAAATCCTAACCCGTTCCCTCCCTCTCAATCAATCCCTTTCGTTCCCCCCCCCCCCATTCCCTCCCTCTGGTTGTATTCCACTCGAAGAAGACAAACCCCCCCTCCCATGCGAGACGATTCCCTCCCGAAGCCCCCTCAGATCTCTCTTTCTCTCCCACTCGACGAAGACCCCTCCGACCCCTAGCGATTCCCTCCCACTCGAAGAAGCCCCCTCAAACCCAGAAACTCGAAACCAAGGTGCTTGCAGAAACTCGGGGACCGAAGGTGCGAATTTATTCTGCTGACCCATGAATCTTCTTCAAAATTTTCGAATACCTCATTTGTTCTCTGTGATTCTAGGGTTTACATCTACATTTTTTTACTCTGCCATTTCAACATTCTTTATGATTCAAAATTTTTGGAGTTGTTTGATGAATTGCGTATTTGGAATTTTGTATTTTTAGTTAAGTTTTGTCAATTATTACTGTTGATAGAAGTTACGGGATTGATGTTTGGTTGGATTGTAAATGAGTTTACATTTTCTTTATGATAAGTCCAGTTCGTATTGATGTATTTCTACTTTTCTGGGCAACCTAAAACATAATTTTGACTTTCAAAGCCTTGAATTGGCTGCTCATTTTATTTTCGTATGTTTTCAGCTGGTGGAACAAGACTCTGAAGGACAATGCAATTCAGAGTGCAAAACAATTGAGCGGGCTTGCCAAGAGGTGAGATTTTGCCACTTGATTTGCATTATTTTTGTCTTGGTTGACTTATTATAATGTAACTCTATATTGGCAACGAAGTTATTTTTCTTTAAAGGAAGTTGCTATAATATGGACAAAATTGGCCAATTTTTTTTTTTTATATTTGGTTTACCATTTAAATGGGTGGAGTTTTGAATAGTATGAGAGAGGTCCTACGTTACAATCTAATGGAATTCTTGGCACCAAGTTGTCTGCTCCTGGATCTTGCTCAAGTGGTAAAAAGGTGGACTTGAGTTTGATGTTGTGTTTGGGTGAGGTTGCTGGTTAAGATGCTGCAAAGTAAAGCTAAAAAGGATGTTTAACATCTTCTAAATTGTGGCATTCATGTGGATTGTGTCAATGTCCAGAAGATTCTGTTTGGTTTTTGGCTCTTTCTATTTATTTTTGGATACCACACTTCGCATTATGATCAAATCAGTATTTGTTGATTTTCCAGGTCACGGGATATTCTGATACTGATGTTGCTTCTGATACTGATGTTGCTGAATATCTATATGGCTCCAAGCCACAACTTGATTTATTGGTCAACCTTTTACGTAAAGATCTTACTAAAGCATGCAGTACCAAGCCACCTTCAGGAGAAACTTTTGTGCCCAAGTCATCCAAAGAGGCAGAAATCGACAAGATATTGAAATCTATGGACGTGTTCATTTTGTCATTGCTCTATAACATCTGCCTTCTTTATAAGGTGGACTGAAGATTGATTACGATAGTCATTTACAACTACTTTGGCTTTCTCAAAAGAGCCTTATGTTATAATATAGGATTCATAACCAAGAGTTATGGTGAGAAAATGTAAAGGCAATGTATTTGAATACTTGGTTGTAAACATTACTCTCTTGATTGTAAATAATAAATATTATGTACTTGAGAATGAATAAGCAGTTTCAGGTTTGCATTTTATCTTCATGTGACTGTTTTGCACAGTGGTACTTTTATCTTTCCTAATAGATGAATATGTCCTATTTTGATTTGCATCCATCAAAATCATGGTGAATTTCCCTTGGTTCAAAAAAGGCCACTCAACGAAGTAGCTATCTATCATTCATTTATTATTGGAAATTGTAAGAAATGGAAAATTGATTCCATCACAAAAAAATCATTACACTAAAGATAGTCCTGAATCAAAATGGTAAACTCACTCCATCACAGAAAAATATTACAATCAGCATTACACAAAAGCATTACAAGAAAGCATTCCATCACAAATAATACTAATGCTTACACAAAAGCATTACAAGAAAGCATTCCATCACAAATAAACTTAATCAGTGTTCAACTACAATGCTTACAAACTTAATCAATCACCTAAGTCCCCAACACAACATTAACAAAACTAATTGTCCTCTCTTTTGGTGTTTTTCCTCTTTTTGATGGAGTTCTCCCTCTCTCTCTACTGAAGATCTCTTTTCCTGGCAACGGACTTTCATTGTATTCTTCATGAAGGTTCTGGGATGTGCTTGTGGTTCTGAGAATTAAGATATGTTACATTTCTGCCAGAAAAAAATGGGCAAAATGAGAAAAGAAAAGTTAATGATTAATGAAACTTTAACATCTTAAGCTACAATAATAAGAGGGGAACTTACAAGATTTGATTGCTATATATGTACGTCTTGCAATCCACTGATAGGGGAAGATGGAAACATATTCTATAATGGCAAACGATCACAATTATTTAATCTCCCAAAGAAATTTCTCATGCATGGGTAGATGGAAACAGGAAACATATTCTATAATACTGGATATTTTGTAAAGTCATAGGATGAACATGATGTTTATAAAGCCATATATCTTTTTTTTATTATTATTGCTTTACTATCATTTAGTTTAATTTAATGGTTTTATTGTGCAAAAAATTATATTTTTTGAAAAATATAACCCACCTAAAGCCCTCAGGCATACAAGAACTTTACAGCTCTTAAATCAATGCGAAAATGTCTCAACTTCACAATTCTTTTCACCCCCTAAGCTGCTAAAGAACCTTACAAAGATTTAGCTTATTTGATTGGCAAAATAACCCACCTAATCAAGAACAAGCAACATTTAGCTTTCATCCCAACAACCAAATCATAAGAAAAAGTCAAAACGTATATAACTGGTGGGGTATGTGAACATATTTGATTTCAATGAATGAAATCATAAGCACCACTACCTGCTCTGAAAAATTATTTTTTTGTTTTGTTCTTTAATTAGATCACATACCCCACCGGTTTTGAAATATAAAAAAAAAACTGCAAACATTCAATTCCTTAATAGATGACTAGACTTTTATGAATGAAAAAATATGGGATCAGTTCAACACTTGGAAAGGGTCTCTTTCTAGAACTGTGAGGTTGAGTGAGTGAACAGGTCAGTTTCTACAACACTTTGAAAGCACCGTGAGTTTCACCCATGGATATTGATGAAAAATTAGTCGGGTAGGATACATGGCTTTTTTGTACAGCCCCCAGCAAAAGAAATGTCCATGGATACCGATGAACACCCTCTCCACATTGTACATTGATGCAAAAATCATATAATCATTTAGAATAAATACTTATCTATCAACAAACCAAAAACCTCCCACCTCTCTCGAAACATCAAGCCAACCAAAATATTCAGCGAGTGACGCCATTATTTTCACCTGATTTGGCCAATAAATATGCAACCTTGATTTACTAACATTTTCCAAATCTGAACAATAATTAGTACCATAGCCTGACACTGCACTAACCACACTTCCAATATGCAACCAAGTTATATCATGGGAAACTTGGGAGAATCTGATGATTCAAGCTCGATCAGGCCACTAACATCAGTGTAGCTTCCTACGAAGTTACAGCCCATCTAAAATGCCTCTAATCTCTGCTATGGAGCTACAACCTTCCCCAACGTCTCCTATACTTGAACATATGACTTCCCAACTCACAGTAAGCTGGGGTATAAACACTTGAACTCGCACTTGCCTAGTTGCAGGCACCTCAAATTTTACTCTCCCCCACCAATTCTCATTTACATTCCTAGCTCTCTTTGACCAATATTTTTACAAATTCTTTCTCAAATTCTTCCCCAAGAGGCAATAAAAGCTAAATAATTCTTACTATTATTTTAAGATTTGGATTGTAGCTGATTTTGAATTAGAATTAGAACTTTTTCTTGTAGTTGTTTTGGTCAGTTAAATGGATTGATTAATGAATAATCCTTATAGAGAAATTTATTCAAACAGTTCGTGGCTTTTGTCTTGCCCAATAGCATAAAACCAAACCAAAAAGAGAAAAATCTATCCTTTATTTGACTTTCGGTCTTCTTTACAACACAAACCAACCTTCCAAAATTTTTATTCCCTGATTCCATCTTCCATATGTTCACAATAGTTTAGCAACAAATGCTGCATATGAAAAGCACAAATATATACGGGATGACATAAACACACACGTACGTTTTGCTGAGTTATATTAGAGAGAGAGACACACACACAGAGAGACGGAGACTAAGAACAGAAAGAGAGAGACTCACCAGCGCCACGAGGAGGACAGAAGGGGACACCATCGAGAATAAAAATGAACCTCTAATGAGAATACCCACAAAATCGTGATCAAAAAATCAAAAGAAATGAGCAGTGGAGTTGCTGAAAGATGGGCGGTGAAATAGAGCTAGGTGGAGCTTCAGGCTGGGCCGCGAAACAGAGCAGTGGAGTCACCTCTGGTCTATGGGGAGATTCAACGAGGGCCGTTTCAGGCTGGGTGGCGTTAGGCAGAGGGAGGCCTACGACTAGCTCGTGCTGGGCGACGAGAGGGACTTGCAACAGCGATTTCAAAGACTGTCCTGGGCGAAGAGAGGGACGGAGACGATGATTTCAAAGACTCGGTGGTTGGCGACGAGAGGGACGGCGACGACAACGACGATTTCAAATCAATGTTGGGCGACGAGAGAGGGCAACGGGGGCGGGATTTCTCTTTCTCAAATGCAAAATGGTCATCTGGAGCTCTAAATCGCGCGTTTCAGGAAGGGGAAAAAAAACTAATATCCACGTCAGGTGTGCAACGGCTGATGTGCTACAGTTGCTGCTCTATAGCTTAACTCCACTATAAAACTATATTTAGCATTACATTTTTAGCATCAAATACGCAAGCCAATCGAGACGACTTTATTTATAGGCCGTTAGTCGATAGTACCAAAGAACACAAATCTTGGTTTATTCAATAAGATCTCTGAAAGGCAGCACAAGCATCAAACTCAAGCAGACAGGGAGAACTTTTGTCTCATCAGGGCAACCAGCTTGTCATGAGGTGGGAGCATCTCTTTCATCAACGGCTGCTTCTTTAGAGCAGTCACCCACGACCAATATGTTGAGTTCGTCTCAGGGCTAAAAACCACTGCTACCACTTCATGAAAAGCTTCGTAGTTGCAAGCCATCACGCCCACAACAATATCCAGAAATCCCAAGTTCTTGCCGTCAAAAAATTCTGCAGGAAAATCCTTTTTGACTCCATCCTCAAACACCTTAAGCACCTCGCTGAAATCTTTGATTGCTCGTTCTCTCTCTTCGTCTCTTGACATGACGATCTGTAACATACTTGCCATAAACTGCTAAATATAAGAAAGTCATTAGCGTTTATTCATAGAGCCACATAGAGGGAGGGATCACAAATTGTGACAAATCAATAGCTTAAGCTAGAGTAATACTATATTCTTCGTCTTAGATTTTATTATCTTTGGTCACACATGGTGATATGACACGTTTCAAGTGGTTTAATAAGGTAATTGTTTAAATAGAAAACCAATTAAAATCTGTCATATCTACCAGTATAATTGGAAATTGTAAAAATTTAAGATAATACAACATTTCTCTTGTTATGATATACCCACCTTTTGATCGTAGAAGTTGGCCCAAAAGCGAAGTTTGGCCCTCAGGTAAGGATCCTCTGGCAGTAGTTTTGGTGCCTGTTTCCAGCAATCATCGATGTACTCAAGAATAACAAGTGACTCGGCAATGGATTTCCCATTATGAACAAGAACAGGTACTTTCTTGTGAACAGGATTGTAGCACAGAAGCGACTCACTCTTATTTGTCAGATCTTCCTCTACATACTCATAAGGTATGCCCTTGAGTGCAAGGGCTATCTCAACTCTCTTGGAGTAGCCGCTTGCCCATGTCCCAAACAACACAACCTTATTTTGTTTCTCCATTGTTCTCTATCTATAATTGGTGTAGTGCATATCTAGCTGCCATGCAGTTTGAGCCATTTATAGATCAGCTCCGTCTGTGGGATTTCTTGCGTTGGCTTCCGGTGTCTGGTGATCAGAGTCATCCTCTGGTTTGGTCAATGGTCATAAAGTCCTCTCGATTATAATATTGGAGATAATATTAACAATTTGTAAGAGGAAGACTAGATTTTAACTTGGAGAAGAAGTTTAAACTCGGTCCAACCCAACCCCACATAGGTGGTCGTTTTCTAGTTTCTAGTCTGAAATCGACGGCATATGCTGCCTTGTTTTTTAGATTCGCTTGTATATTGAAATAAAATGAGATAGTTTTATATAAAAATTAAAAATAAAATAAAATATTATTAATATATTATTTTTAATATTATTATTATTTTAATATTTAAAAAAATTAAAATTTTTTATTATATTTTATATAATAATTTTTAAAATAAAATTATAATAATAAAATAAAATAAAATATTTTCACTATCTAAATGTGGTTTCGTTTCCTCAATTTCTCTTACCAATTAAAAAGGCAAGCATAGATACTCGCAACTCCTTAGCTATTTTTCCAATAAAAAATGTTACTCTCATGGAACCGTCTCGTGCTACTATAGATTCAGTGGGTATAGTACTATTCTCCAATTTCCAATCACTTCTTTCAATAATCAAATCTAGTATTTTTTGACCTTCCTACATTTTTTAAAAAGAATTTTGATATTCATCATTTCTACACACTATACATCACATTTATTATTATTATTGTTATTTTATTCCCTTTAAATTAATTAAATTCTTTTATTTATTATCTATATATCACATATTTGATAAAATAAAAAAAAATAACATAATGTGTGATTTGTGAATATGATGAATAGATTTTTTTAAAAAAATAATAAACACAATTAAAAGGTTTCTAGGGTGCAAATTGTGCTGCCCATCTTGAAATAATATTATAATAATATTTTTATTCAATTTTATTTTCTCTTTTAACAAAATTCCATAAAACATTATAACTCAATCCAATTCACTATTATTTACAAATTTCTGATCTTATCTAATCCCCAAACATTCCTAAGCAATTGATTTTATAGTGTGCAAGTTCTGCACTCTCTCTGAAATAAAGTCAAGTCTATTATTAAAAAGATATTTTTTTCAGGCAAGTTTCAAATTTATCTACTTTTTTTCAAATGGAGTTTAAAGTTAAAAATATTATTTCTCAGGTAATGCTATGTACAATTCTGGAGTGTGCAATCCCCATGTGCTCCCTTTGAAAAAAAGTGAAGCCCACAATTAAAAAAATAAATTTTTTATGTAGATTCCAGATTTATTTATTTTTTTCAAATGGAATACATAGTAACTGCACGTTCCAAAACTGTACATATCATTTTTATTATTTTTCGTATTAATTTCTCTAAGCAACATTCTTTGAAAAAAATTGAGAAACAATCACTTTTCACTCTATATAAACTGTCATCTTATATGCATTTATAATCATCTTACAAATACAGTATTTGTAATTATGTACAACTGTATACATAATGATAAAATCACCATCCCCAGCATTTTAAATGACATCAATGAGGTTCATCAAGGCAAGCTTTCATAAGCAATGCCACTGGGGAATTCCCCGAGGAAGATAAATATGAAGAATAAAACTAGTCCCACCTAAGATGGATCCCGATTAAAGAAATGATGTTGTGAATTTTTATTTATTTTTTAAATGTTTAAAGATATGAAAAAAATGAATAAAATAAATAAAATAAAAAAATAAAAAAGACCCATTGGTCTTGTCGGGAGCCATTCTCGTGCAACACCCTCGGCTCAAATATGACCTTCGACGGTAGACTTGGAGGAAAGTTAACCAGCAAAAATAGCATGCTGGCGTTTGGATTAAAGATTGTGGCATGTCATGGAGGAAGTCATCAGGTTGAGGTGATTGAAAACCATGAATTGTAAATAAGAAGTGTGTGTATGAAACATCGGACATTAAGAGTAGAAAACTAATATGAGATCACATTGTAACAAACAAAATCTTAGAATAGTGGATTTGTCGACAAAATGGTGAGTACTTGCATTAAACCAACCAAAGAAAAATGCAAAAGATCCAAATCAGAAAACCTCAAATTACTTCTACATAGTTCGCCACTCTGCCATAGCCAAAATTATGCTAAAGCTGCTTGAAACACGCTAAACTTTACATCTCAACTCTTTGAGACTTGCTTTTCTTTCGCCTTCTGAATCTTCAATACCTTCTTCACAATTTTTTGCTCTTCCACCAAAAAGGCTCGGATGATCCTACAAAAGATTTGGAAAAAAAATAGGATATACTCCGTCACAAATTTTAGGATGCTCATTCTAAACAACCATCATGCAAACCAAAGAAAAGGGTGAGAGAGGGTTGATTCAAGGGTCTAATAAGAACAAACCTTTCTCTGACAGCACCTCCAGACAGTACCCCACCATAAGCTCTGTTAACAGTCCTCCGGTTCCTAGATAACCTAGACCTCTTATATTCAGCAGGTCTCAAATGAGGAATCTGCAATCACAGCCAACATTTGTATCATAGCTGAAAGTAAACTAATAATTTAGGAGGATACGACATGAAGTATCACACATTATAATTGCAATATAACAACTTCAATCAATAATATTTCCAAAAAAAGAATCTTGCTCGCGTATTGAATTTTGAAGTTATCAAACTAACATTCTAAACTTCAATGTATCCTGACATAAGGCAAATCTTAAAATTCCCACTCATCATTGGGTGACACATGAAAACAAATGGCAAAAAGGATAGTAGTCACTAGAGATAGATGGGATGCTACACAATTTGCCAGTCCCTAGCCCAAAGATAATGCTGGAACAGGTAAACCTCAAAACTACCGAATCCAATGATATGATTCTGGTTTGGTACTGCATTCAGATACCAAAAATAGGAAATGAGTGGAACGCATACCCTGTTGTCTCTTCTGTCTATATAAGAGAGATAAGAGCAGAATTCTCCATAAAATTCTATGAGGTTTATATGTTTCCAGTTTGGACTTGTCCTATTCAGATGTTTACATGAGATTGACACTTTATATATAAAAAAAAAAACAGCTCAAATATCAGGCCATTAAAAGCTGAAAGTCCTAATCTTCACAAATGTCTCATCATTATTGTGAAGAGAAATCAACAAAGTTGCTATATCAAGGGCTCCTCAGTGCTCAATAACATTTTTACGTATAAGAAAAAGTTTCCATAACTTTAAAAAAATGTTTAATTGCATATGTAGACTCATACCACAGCACACAAACACCACCAGCATTTCAAATTTATTTTTCCTAGATAGTTATTTAAAAAGTCAAATTTCCTTCAAAAGAATAGCAGCTTTTGCGGACTGCTGCCATCGGGCATTGTTGAATGAACATGAAATGTACCTTCTTTCAACATTTGAAGGGCCTTTTCCCCCAAGTTAACTCTTAAAACAACTACAGAAAGAAAAAGGTAAGCAAACTTTTGAGTAACACGTGTACAAGGTCAATTATACTTTCTTCTTAAAAAATATGAAAAACTGATTGAAGAGTAACAAATGAACCTTTAGCAAGGTCCTATGAAGTTCTAGACTCTTTAGTCTCTTGATCTTTGTTCATATGTTTATTGACCTATATTCAGCTATATCAATTTATGGCACTGACATAGAACAACAGTGACAAAGAGACTTGCACAAATGTCAATGCCTGCCATGCAGAAGAAATCTGTAGGTCTTAACTAATCAGGTGAGCAAACTCGAGATATCCATGCATATATCTCCACTTGTTCTAGCCTCTAGCCAATCATCTCTACTTTGCACGCCACGTTCAAAGTATACTAGTGTTTCTTTGCAAAACAAAATGTCCACACATGCTTGAGAGGCAGATCAAAAGCGAGATTAATTTGGCCCAATGTTAGATCTGTTTGGCAAAAAGACCATTTTCAATCCCCATCATACTAATACACCCACACGATAACAATATGTCACGTAATCATGCTGAAACTTAATATCTACAATCCAACCTACCATATCAATCAGAGTTCTATTATTTTCATGTTCAACAGCAAGATCAATCATGCTGAGACTTGCTATCTACAATCTTCTATCATTTGAAAATGAGATCAATCAGTGATCTATCATTTTCATGTTCAACAGCAAGACCAGTCAGTTCATTGTTTTCACACATTTCTTTGATGAGTAAGATATAACTGCTTTCACACATTACAGCAGCTTTACGCAGATTTCACCAAAGAAAGGCTTTATATTTGGACATAAAATGATATCAAAGCGGCACCAGCTCCACGCAAAGATTAATATAGAAAATGATACGTTCAGATCTCAACATTTATAAAAGCTTAAAAAATGAGAACCCATTGAAGAAACTAGAAGTAGAGCAATACCCCTTGGATTCTCTTTCCAGTGACGGGACACTTAGGGCCACTCGCCCTCTTCTTAGTGCTCTGGTACACTAGTTTGCCTCCTAATACAACCAAAAAACTAACAAATAATCAAAATCTCAAACCAATTGCCTCGCCCATACACCACAGAATAAATACACCGTTTGCATAACCCAATACTGCATAGATAAATACAAAGAAACAACTAAGGAAGAAACAGAGATTCAATGGTTCACCAGGGGTTTTGACGACACGGTGCTGGTTGGATTTGGTAGCATAGCTGTGTCGCGTGCGATACGTGAGACGCTGAACCATCTTTTACAAGTTCCGGGCTCTCTCTCTCTCTCTCTCTACACCAGGGTTTTGGGCGATAGCAGAGGAGGAGCCGGCGTGAATGAGATAGAGAAGAGTATATCGAGGGTTTCGACTGTTTATGCCCTAGATCAAACGGCTCCAAGTAGATCTTGACTGGCGTCCTTTGTCTTTGTTTCTCGCCTGGGTTTGACGGCCGAGATTCGGACCCATGGATGATACTGTCCTAATTCGGCCCGCTTCACCGTATCAATTTGCATAGTTAGCTAATCAAAATGGATCGAAGTTTCGAATTCGATAAGAACCGATTCAAACAATCGACTATTCACTCAATTGAATTAAGTAAATCATGATAATTTTAAATTGGTTATTTTAATATTAATAAAAAATATTAAAATTTATGTATAATATAATTTAAATATTTAATATCATGAATAGAAAAAAAAAAAAAAAAGATATAAATTTAATGACTAGTTTCAATAAAAATATGGTATGAATCGAATTAGTTTTAATAAACATGTAATTTATGAATTTAACCTCAATTGCCAACATTATTTTACCTCATATATTAAGAAGATAAAAAACCATTAAGTTATATAGTAAGCAAATGTAGTATATCCTCCACAACCATAAATTTAGTACAAAATACTCATTCATCACCTAATTCTGTTTTCAACTAAAAATAATAAACCCTCCTCTTTTTTGCCATCCCACCTGCCTTGGGCAACATGGAGATTGGAGAGCATGTTACCTTAACCCATAACTTAATTTATAGGATTAAATATTAAAATAGTATCATTGGTTATCTTTAGGCAAATTAATTTTTATATTCATAATTCTAAACCTTTTACTCCTTTTTTAATTATTATATATATATGGTTAAAAATATATTAAGGTTAGGTTTGGATAGTGAATTTTGATGAGTTGATATGAAAGTTGAAAGTTGAATAAAATATTGTTAGAATATTATTTTTTATTATTATTATTGTTTTAAGATTTAAAAAAATTGAATTATTTTTTATATTTTGTGCGAAAATTTATGAAAATTATAATGATAATATGAGATGAGGTGGGTTGGGTTGAGAGCCCCTCTCAATTCAAACCGAGCCTAACTAATACATTAATATCAATACATTATGCCACATGTTGTTTAAGAAACTAAAATTAAAAAGATAATTTAAGATATTAAAGGTCCGTTTGGATACTAAGAATATCTCAGAACATCTGTAAATAATAATGAAATAGTTTATTAATAGTAATGAAATAGTTTCAGCTAAGATATTTTATTGAGTTTTGAAAAAAGAGAGAAAAAGTTGAATATACATTTTAAAATTTTGTTTGAATATAGTTTTTTAATATTATTTTTGCTTTGAAATTTAAAAAAGTTGTATTGTTTTTTATGTTGTATTTGAAAGTTTAAAAAAAATTAATGATTAAAAAAAAATTTAAAAAGTGTTAAGTAATATTTAGAAATGGACTATTTGAGAATATTTTAAAATACCTAAAAACATGGAGTTGCACCACATGATCATACCGGGGCAGATGTCTGGTCACATCTAGGCAGTAGTGCCTAGGTCGCGCGACCAACGTTAAGCATAGGGATGTAAAAATTAACAAGGAAATTGAAAAACTGGACTGGATAGGCCTCAACCGGTGGAACTAGTCCGGTTTTGGACCGGTCTGAGACCCGTTCTCTTAGTTAAAAAATTGGCCGGTATTAGTTCGGTTTTGGTTTTATGCTTTTTAGAATTAGACCAGTTCACTATATTATATATTTTGAATTAATTTTTTTAATATTATATATAATATTTTTATATTATACATATTTGTTTTATATATAATAATATACATTATAATTATATACAAGATAATGTTACTATAATTTATAACATAACATTTTAATCTTAAATATGAAAATTTATTTGATCATATGCTTTAAACATAAAATACATATTAATAATATTTTATGACCTAATAAATTCTCAATATATATTTTTTTATAAATAAATAATACATTATTAATACTAATATACATTAGTATATTAATTAAATTTCTCTTTAATTAATTAGTATAATGTATATTAATTAAATTTCTCTTTAATTAATTAGTATACATTAGTATACTAATAATTACATTTTATGCCTTAATACTAATACTATTAAAATTATAAAACCGGACCAGAACTAGTAAAGTCGGAGATATCAGTTTAGGAGGATAACCGATGCGTAATTGATTTTCAAAAATGTAAAATCGATACATACTGATTCGATCTTAAATTTTATACAAAATCAAACTCGATCGGACCGATTACACATTTTAACTGTGCATCCTGGATCACACAATTTAGGCAGCAGCACCTAAATTTTCTAGCGCTTTGGTCAACTAACGCCCAGGACACCTGGGTCATGTGACCCAAGCAACATTGTTGGGTCCTCCCTCCTTGGCAATTGGCAGTGCCCAGGTGAAATTCAGGCATATTGTTTGATGGTTAGGTATGCAAATGATCGGGCCAAGTCGAATTAGAATAAGGATACTCGACCTCGGTTAATATGTTTACTTGTTCGAATTCGGTTCAAATTCAAATATTCTTGTTCAAACTCGACTCATTAACTATTAATGTTGTTTGAATTTGGCCCGACTTTGAACTCGAATTTTTTTTTTAATTTTTTAATCTTATCTTTTGATTAATAAAGAATTTTAAATTTTACAAAAAAATTCTAACCATTTAACTATTCAACCAAATAATTTGATTCAAAATTCTTATGATATAACTTTTTATAAAAAAAACTTATAGTGATAAACTAAAAAAATAATACATAAGATAAATGCAATAAACTACACTATTTAATGCATATAGATAATATAATAAATCAATAGTTATAGTTGTATGGTAATTATTATACAAATTATCCTAGCACATTTTGGGAACATAATATATATATTAAATAAGGTAAATTATAAATAAATTAATAATATATAATTAAGTATATAAGATATAACTAACATGTAATAAATATAACGCATACAATTATAACATATTACGAGTTTCAAAACGAGCTCAAACGTGTCAAGTCGAGCTTATACAAGTCTTGTGAGTTTTGTTTACAAGTCTAAATCAAGTAGAGTGAGTTTTGTTCACAAGTCTAAATAGAGTAGAGTCAAGTTTATACGAGTTTTACTTGTTTAATAATCGAACATATATTAATGTTTACGAACATCTCATTTATCAAATGAATTGAGTTTGAACTAAGTATACACGAGCCAAACTCAAACTACGAGCTATTCTGTTCATTTGCAACCCTATGCATAGTTGTGCTTGCAACCTACGTCATATGAGATGAGAAATTGCAACCTATATCTAAATTAAGAGATAAGTAATAACTTTGATAATTTAGTGATGACGTTGGAAGTGCACCAAGTCTCCATCAAAAAGTTAGGAGCAAAAGGTTAAAAAAAAAAAATTCCGGGTATTTGATAGAGCTTCCCAGTGAATCCGCAGTACACTTGGTGTGTTTACATTATAATATCTTTTGCATGTAACCCAATGCTATATACTTGCTTTATCTGTTGTACAAGTCCGTGGCCAACTTGCATCTACACTGGCCACACTGCTCGAAACAAGTTAATGTCGCGGCAGAGCATGCTATGTCAACATGGAAATAGCAAAAACGAGGGTTCCACGTGAATCTTTCTGCTAACAATGTTAATTTGGTTTAGTTTTTCACGACACCACACTAACTGGTTCCTTGTTAATCTTGACATATTCAGCACTCTTGAAACCAACCTCAGTTCAACCTGTGCAAACAATAGTGAATGATCCAGCTTCTCGTTGTGATGCTTTTGGAACCTCTTTACTATGCAATTTCCGCTTTTCTGTATGTCTTTGAGCTTTCTCTCCTTCTGCATGCAAAGACATTAAAATTAGGAGGGTTGAGATCTTGAAATATAAACCAAAAGTCCAAACAAACAGTATCTTGAAACTTGGAAAGCAGAAGACCTTCTGAAGATCAGCTCGAATGTGCATCAGGAACGCCAAGTCCGCATCATTTTGGAGAGTGACATGATTTTTCTGGGGACCATTTGGGATCATAGTCCCTGCATCTTTATCGGCACGAAGAAATTGCCAAAACATCCGCCTTGATTCCTCGATGATTTCTACTATCATGCCACTTGAAATTGCATCTTCCTCCTCCTCCTCCTCCCTCATTACCCTCCGATGCTTCACGCAATCATCTGGCAAGGCAGATATACTCGATTACGTGAATAAGTTATACTCGAGGTGAGGTGCGAGATGCGTTTTCTCTTACCTCTAATGACTGGCACTTGAAGAAGGTTTCGAAGCACGCATCGATTGCTGACATAGTTGTGCACTCTGGGGCCTTGAAATGGCTCGTTCTCTATAAACCTTTGCAAGAGTACTTGAAACAGCTGAAAGTCACCAGCAACTTGATTATACCGATGAAGACCTTGGGAATCGTATTCCTGCAGTTCTCGGGCTTTCCCATACTGCCAATGGAGGATTTCCCATGAAAGGCAAACCTGTCCTACATAAACCAATTCCAAGTCACTTTGCAATTCTCCATTCGCTTTGTGCATCGGGTCAGCAGTGACTCTTCGCGCTTTGCGCGGCCATATGACGTTGTAAGGTAGAGATTTAGCAGCTAAAGCTCCAGACTTTTGCATTGAAATTGACTTAACTGGTTCTTTCAGCTGGAGAAATCCTGCACATCGACCATGACGAAGCAGATCAGTAAAGTTAGAGAAATATGATAAGTTTTCAAATAATTGGTACGAAATCAACTTTTCTTGGTCAAAAATTGATTTGGAAGGCCTGTCTGCTGGATACTTTAAGAACCACAAAGATCTGGAAGTGGGGCATGATAATATCTTTAAAATTAGATTGGTAGAACTAAAGCCAAAGGGATCTGGAAGTGGGGTAGCCATAAATAATACCTTTAATGGCCGATTGGCAGAATTAAAGGACGAAGGGAAGGAGAAAGGCCGATGGCCGGTTAGATGACATTAAAGGCTTGGATATGGACTCGCCAATAGTACTTGTGGCTGTTGAATCTAATTATGAGTACTTGACATAATAATAATATATGCACATATGAATAGAGCCTTTCATGCACATGATCATTAGCGTAAAACGTTATGATGATGGAGATCCACCACCTTAAATAATTCTCTTTAAGGAATCCTTAAAAAATATTATTCCTCAGCATAAGGGTATGTTCAACTACTGAAAAAATCGAAATTAAATCTGAATTAAATCATTTACAGTCTTGTCGGCAGATACATCGTACTTTTAAGTGATTTTTCATGGTTGATCTAGACACCCACTTAAAAATGATATTGGTGTAATTGAAGATAATAATGCAGATAAAAGTAATATGGATACATCTTTGATTATGTCATCTTCAGTGACTCGGTCACACTCGCTAAATATATGACATCTTTTGAATGGCTTTTTATTAAGCGGTTGAGGTGTAATACTATTTATAATGTGACATATAAGTAAAAGTAATGTTCGGTACAAGTCTTAAATAGATAATTTTCATACAAGTTTTTTGAAAAAAAAAAAAGTACTTTTTTAAAGTGAAGTCTATTTTTTTATATGAACGTGTATGAAAATTATCTATTTGAGACTTGTATAAATCATAACAGTGCCATGGAAAAAAAAGACAAATATCATTTTAAAAAAAATGTAAATAAAGATGTTGCTTAACTCAGACGTGCTAGTAAGAGACTAGGACAGATTTTCCAAACCCAGAACTCACCAATTGCATGCATGGTCTGGCTATTCAACATATCCAGTTTTCGAATTTTGTCAGAGTAGCTCTTGTAAACCTTTTGGATCTCTGCCATTCGATCTTTGAACTCGATCTTTTCATCAATCTTCAGTGGCTTTAGACCAACCTTGGTTGCAGACTCTGGCTCTTCTTCTTCTTCTTCTTCTAAAATAGTATGAAGTCCGCCAGTTCTCTGATTCCTCAGTTCCATCTTCATCTGCTCTAGCACATCGTCGTCCTCCTCCCATAGGAAACCCGAGTCGTTTTGGTAGTCAGAACATGATTCGGATGGTTCCTCCCGAAAGTTAGTTCCTTCAGATTTTTCCAAAATATTTTCGGGTTCCGACTCTTCTTGGACTATACCTTCCTCTTCATTTTTGTTCTCAACCTTTCCAGACTCTCCCCCAAACAAAGATCTCTCTTCCAAGCCGATTAAATTCTGCAGATGGGGTTCTAATTCTATATATTCTTCATCAGAACCTTGTGATGAATCAATGGCACCTATTTCTTCGGTCCCTGAAAGTCTAGTTTCACTGCTGGAAACTTCGTCGATATTGTCACAAGTTGAGATTTCTTGAACACCTTTTACTTTCTCACCATCATTGGCCAAAAGGGCTTCAGTTTCCAATCCATCACCTATGTTTTTATCACCCAAAATCTCATACTCAATCATGAGACTGCTCATTGACAACCCACTTGAACTGATCGACTCCGGTTCCGACCCAAATCGTACAGAGCAATCACCGCAAACTGATTCAACTTCGTCCCCAGAATCATCCTTAAGAACATTTATTTCTGTACAATCCCTCTCTCCCCTCCCGTAGACACTTTTTTCAGTGAACGCTTCCTCTTCTGCTTTCTCTGCAGTCTTTCCATAACTAAAGTTTTCAACAGAGTTCTCTGCTTTTTCTCCATAAACGGCCTCTTCTTCTGAATTGAGCTTTTGGAAATCTTTGTCGGTGCAAGCATTATACTCATTGGAAGCCGCATACAGTTCTTGGACACTGAAGCTCATGGTTTTTGGTTCTTCCAAGAATCCACTGACGCCTTTCCCAGACATGAACACATACTTACTAGCACAGACAGAGTTGGAACTTTCTCTTTCTCCATTGCTTTTGTCGTCACTTTTACTTATCTGTAAGCTAAAACCTGCCTCCTCTTCTCTGAATCCATCAATATGAGAATCACTTGAACCATTTTGATCATTCTGTTGAAAGTTTTCCGAATCATTTGCCTGAAATCTGAGAAAGGAAAGAAAAACTCCCATTTCTTAACTAATGATCAAAAGCATGAAAAAGAAACTATCCAACACACAAGAATGAAAACGAAAACGTACCTGAACATGAATCTGAGAAGTAATCCAAAAACAGAGAGCACGTAGTTGCAGACAAAAAACCATACAGAACCCATAACCCGAATCGTGTTCCCGAACGCAGAATCATTTACAAAACGCTGTGTAGCCAAATCGAAACGAGCCTTAAGCGTGAGAAAGTTTTTGGGAACCATAATTACAATCAACCTCGAAGACTTCTTTATTATTTTTCTTTTCCCTCAAATTCTAAGCAAAGTTGTATAGTGTCATGGGCACAGAATTTCTCGATCAAACTTCACTAGAGAGAGTGGCCGCCCCACTTGCGGAGAGCGAACATTAGGGGAGGAGGGTGGAAGGAAAATGAGAGGCATTGTTGGAGACCAAAGGACCGAGATTGGAGGAGGAAAATCAACGTTCAGTTCACCCAAGATTTGATTTTCTCGGGGGCAACAAATGAATGGTTTGTATTTCGGTTTAGAGAACATTTACTTTGACAATGACACGTTTTAAAGCTGAGACAGACTGCGGAGAGTCAAAATATTGTTGGGTGGACCAGGCGGTCGGTATTTTTATTTATTTAATATTTTTATTATTGTTATTATTATTATTTTTATATTCATCCACCAAGACCTGATAAAGGGGTGTACTTTTGTAGTACACAGAAAAAGTGTATACAGTGTCACCGACTATTACTTTGTAAAATTTATATATCATGCATAACTATTGATACTCACACTTTCACATTTATATATATATATATTTTTTTATAAATGATGTGAATATTTTATTTTTCAGATATGATATGATAAATAATAATTGATTAAAATAATTTTTCTTATTTTATAAATAAAATAAAAAATATCATATATCACGTCATTACTTTATTATTGTTTTTTTATTAACACGACCGTGTTTAATTACCATCAAACTCTTATTAAAGTTGATAAAAATTACAAATTTATTAAACATTATAATGATAATTGATTAGATTACCAAGTACTGAAATTATTGTCACATATGAGATGGAGCATGTAAACTTGGGGGTTTGTTTAATTCTATATAATTTTATCGCAATATTAGAGATCATGACTACCTCATTTGGATGTTCAAATGAAATGAAAAATTTATGAATATTAGCAAAATAGTTTGAGCCAAGATATTTATGAAATTTTGGAAAAGGTGAAAGAAAAATTGAATAAGAATATTATAAAAGTTTATTCTTATTTTAAAATTTATAAAAGTTGAATTGTTTTTTATACCTTATTTGCAAGTTTGAGAAAGCTATAATAATAATTATTAGATGAAAATTTAAAAACTTGAAATTGAAATTTATGTGTTTGAGTAGTCATCTTGTGATGAGATGAAAATATCTCAACATATAAACGGGGCCTAAGTCTTTTTTACCTTTAATAAATATTATTAGATACAGATAAATAATATTTGCAGTATAAGGCTTGCACACTCATTTTAAAAAAATTGGTAAATCTAGAACTCACATGAAAAAAATTATTTTTTAATTGTGGACTCTCTCATTTTTTTAATAGAATGCGCTGAGCTTACACACCCTAAAAAATATATCTAGCATTACTTTTAAATACAAATTCATAATGTACAAGTTTGGTGCAAGTTGTTTGAAAACAAATTGAGTTCACCATAAAAGAATGAGTGTTTTCGACGAATCCCATTTTTTCAAAAGATTTTTATGGAAGGTCTACACTTACATGTCCAAAACTTATATTTAACATTAATTAAGATGGAAAATGCTAAGTGAGTCGATGATGTGTAACCCTAGTTAAGATGTACTTGTAAGCTTGGGTTACCCATTTTTAGTTTTTGTAAAGTAAAGAATAGACATGAATTAGATGGTGATGATTTAGGTTGTGTTTAAATATTGAGATGATTTCAAATAATTTAAATTAATCTATAAATAATAATATTTTATAGATACTATTCAAATATATCAAAATATATGAAATTTTCACCTGCTTTTAAAAAAAAATAAAGGTAATGGATCGTTTGGTACCAAACATAGCTTTCAAATTGAGAAAATGATTTACCCATAATATTTTGTATAATATATTGTACAACAATATTTTAAAGTGGAAGATATTTTTATAAATTATCTTATAAAAGTAACAGTATTTTATAAAAATATCCTCCTTTTATAATTTTGTTATATAATATATTATGAAATATATTACGTATATATTATTACTCTTCAAATTGAGGAGCGGAGGAAAGAGAGGCAATCCTAATGGTAGAGAGTTAAAGAGTGTCAGTGTCAAATCCCATACATGAAATACGGCAATCAATCAACTAATCTTGACGATGAAGTCCAACTGTACCTTCTCCTTCGCTTTCAGAATAACGTGTGATGACTTGGCCTTGAATTCACAAACCTTATTTTAATTTATCTCATTTTTATTATTATATATTTTTTAAAATTTTTATATAAAATATAATAAATAATTTAATTTTTTTAAATTTTTAAATAATAATAATATTAAAAAATAATATTTTAAAAATAATTTATTTTACTATTTATAAACTATTTCTAAATTCAAACCACTCTATATTCACATCTAGTTCTTATAATTATTTTTAATTTATTTTATTTCATATCATTTTATTATTATAAATATTAATAAAATATATCTAAATATATGAAATATTTTTCTGCTTTTTAACAAAAAAAAAAAAAAAAAAAATTAAAGGATCTTTTGATACCAAACATTGCTTAGTCAAATTGAGGAGGAAAGAGAGGCAATCGTAATGACATGGAGTTAGTTATGATATAATTAAAATAAAATTAAAAATTAAATAAAATATTATTAAAATATATATTAAATTAGATAAAATAAATTAAAAAATTTTGAAAAAACAAAATCTTAAAAGTGTCAGTGTCAAATCCCAAACATGAAATACGGCAAGCAACTAATATTGACAAGAAAGTCCACCACTTCCTTGTCCTTCGTTTTCAGAATAACGTGTGACGACTGACTCGGTCTTTGTGATGAAGTGACACCTGAGATGTTTTTATTCCGAAAGAAAAGAAAAGAATGTGAGGAAATCCATAAAGAGTTATCCTATACAATTTTTATTATATTTTATATTTTTTTAAAATTTTAAATTTTTTAATAATTTTTAAATTTTTTTTTATTCTTTTTAAACTATTTTAAATTTTCTATTAACTATTCATATAAAAAATATTTGATAAAAGAAAAAAAAATATAAAATATAGAATATAGATAAATAATAAAAAGTTATGAAGATTTTTTGATCCATAAATATATATATATATAAATTCTTCCAGGACAGCCGGCCCTTGCAAACAGTGGGTAGTCGGCCTGACGTGGTAATCATGCCACGTCAATTAAAAAAAAAAAGAAATATCAAAAACAAGAAATGCCGGAAAGATGTTAGTGTTGACTTCTTCTTCAAATTTTTGTTTCTTTTGAAATATTCTGAGCTCTAGATTGGAGTGGAAAAACTCAGTATTTTTCTTTTAGTAATGCTCAATATATTGTGATTTCCTTTTTTGAATCATTACTGCTTCAGTTTCTATTCTCTGGCTCCATTTTTACCATCAATATTTTCGTTGCTTTCATAAGTCCTTGAATCTATCTTTAAAAATATAATTTAAGATCTTCCATCAAATTTACTTGTTCAAAAGTCTTGGAAGCTGTTTCGAAAACAGAGATTGGGAATGGGAAGGGGAGCAAATTAAGTGTGCTGTTAATGTGATTATCTCTTTTCGATTTATTTTGCTACTGCATCATCATTCCCCTAGTTCCTTGTTCCTCTCTAAATCTGCAGTCATTGAAGAACCCGACTGCCCCATAGCGAGCGAGATTACGCTTGGGGTGTCGCACCTCGGCCTAAGATCTCCCTTTAGTTGTCTCTTTAGCCGCAGATCGGCAACGTTAAATGACTTTTGGTCTGAAAAGTCACAAAGAAATGAGGATGCGGGAAAGTTTGGAAGAATGAAAAACAATTCAAAATGGTGCGTTTCTTGATGTTTACCATATTAGCAGCCACTTACACGGCTCTTACACCGGGCAACTAAACTTAGTGTTTTTTTATATACATATATATATATATATATACTTGGTGAAAGCAACGTGCAATGCACGTTTGCTTAGTTTATATTTATTTATTTTTGTTAATATCTAATTTTTTATTATTAATATTTTTGGTCAATTAATAATAGTATAGATATATCTGATAGAATCCAATAATACATATATTAATATTTGTGACAACATAGATCATGATAGCTCTCAAGGAATAGAAATCTCTTATTCAAACGTCGATAAAAAAAAAAAAAAAAAAAAAAAATGAAATCTCATTGAAAGTATAGAAATTTGAAAACCAATCTCTAAAAAATTTGAACCCCAATTTCTTTTTCTCTTCCTGTCTTTGATCCTTAAAGACATCTCCCCCCGTATCCTGCATTTTTTAACAACGTTTCTTTTATGTCTTCACAACTTAGTAGGGTTCCCTAGTCCATATCAAGAAGCTTGCATTGCAAAGTCATTGAAACAGCCAATGACGCATTGTTGAATCTCAAGGCCTAATGCTTCTAAGGTATTCACTGTTGATAGCAGCAGCCCTGGCTTCCCTGCACAGCAAATCTTAATCCTTGTATCCACATTCCCCCTCTCCACATCAAACTGCCAAGGCAACGCTTGGAATTACCACATTCAGAATTTTGGTAAGAGATTCATGTTTGACTTCAATTTTGAGGATCTTGTTGAGTAGAGTGAGCAGAGTTCTTACCTTCAGTGAATTTCTAACCAAGCCTTCATTTGGTTTTACATTCTTGAAAATGCCCGTAATGTTTGAACTCCCTTGATCACAATTTCTAGTTTCAAACTGTTGATTTTCTCTAGGAGTTCTTTTATGTACTCTATAGTATCTTCAAGTATAGACGTCCTGTCCATCTTTCAATTCAAAATCCAAACAAAGCACATCAGATTCCATATAAATATGAACCACTCATTCTAAGAATGTTGTAATCCAAGTAATTAGAAATGAGTCTCGCGCTTTACCTTGCTCACAAAGTTAAATCCATGCCAGTTACATGACTTGAATATAGATATTGATGAAGAAAATCCAGCATAATACAACACCAACCTGTATATATCCTATTTGATGCAGGGAGTTCGGGTATGCCAATTAGATGTTCAATTAGATATCGATGATGAAAATTCAGTATAATACAACACCAAAGGGATCACATAAGATATACATTGTCTGCTAATATCCTTATATATCTATTTACAAGTATAGTTGTCAACCTAATCTGAAATTATTTGTTTTATTTACATAAAGACTACCATTTTATCAAACATATGATGTTTCTAAAGGCAAACCCCAACCAGAAGTGTGGGCAAACCCAACATAAGATCCAAATATCAATTCCAACACTTCTATGTTCAAAAAACAGAACAAGCACCTATGTGAACAAGATACTTTATTCAAGCACAAATGACTATATATCAAAAATTCAGAAAACAAAAATACATCCAAAGTCATGCACAGAATTTTCACATATAGAAAGCAGAACAAAATAAATATACAACCATGTTTTGTGATACGTATGAACTAATTAGGATGTCTCTATCATTCATATTCTCGATGGACTTCAAATGAATCATTTGAAGCTTACTGATATTATGGTATATTTGAATTCTTATTTTAAGATACTTATAAATGCAGGAGTTCGGTGACAAGTGGGAAGTGGACCGATATTTGAGTGCAAGCGGCTACTTGGTAGATAACACACGTCCATTTTTTGTGGCCCTTCCAAAGGACAGGGACACCATTTCAAATGATGAATTCTGCAAGCAGATATCTCAGGTGGACTCGAAAGTCCTATGTCATCTCAATGAGGGAATCAAGGGTGGATTCGATGAGGAGAAATTCAGGCCTTGCATTGGTTTTGGCCGTCTGAGAGATTATTTGGAGTCTGAGCTTCAAAAGAGATATACAGAAGTTGCTCTAGCAACTCTAGCTTTGCTTGAGCAGCGTTGCAGTGAAGTTAAAGCTGAACTGGACAAAATGGGCTGTAAAATTCAGGCCACTTCTGATATTTCTTATCTTAGGAGATCAGCAATGTTGTATGTGGCTTCCATCAGCAATCATGTGGTGGGTAATTTCTGTGAAACCTATCAACATCTATGCTGTCATAAACTATTCTTGAAGTACTTCATTCCGTGAACATAACCAGTTCTCCCCCCTTCTGTGAACTTCTTGTAATTCATGAATCTCCCTGAAATTTCTGATTACATATGATCTCCATCTGTTATTTTTTAATATTTACATTTGCCCACTTCTACTTAACATGTTCTTCTCTCTCTAATGTGAATTCCTCCACCCAAGTAGTTGGCATTAAATAGAACAGAAAGTTCCAACTATTTTATCAACCATCCCATACCAACAGAAAATATCAACCAACTACTTCTTGTACTCAGTAATTCTATCTTTTTGTAACTCTTAGAAAGTAAGTCTTATACTTTTATCTAAAAATGGTATCTACATGTGCCTATTATAAAGGGAGCTTTGATTGATGAAGCAGTAGATCCTGCCCAGAGCAATGGGGAAAAACAACAGTTAGAACTTTGATCTCTAATTTTGCAAATCCTAATTAGCTAAAAAAAATAAAAATAAAAAGCAGTCCGCAGTTAGAACTGAAATGTATGAAACCAAATTGAAGAAATTAACAGCCATTATTCCCACTAAAGTTACTTGTTTCAATTCTATTAATCAGCTCGACCCTTGGTTCATTTAATTCCTGAGAACCAAAAAATAACCGTTATTAGCAAGCTACAGCTGTTTGAAGACCCTATTTGGCTGCAGAGAATATTGGCAACACAGATAATAGAAACAACAAATCTAAACCTCAATCAAGCAGAGTAATAAAAATCCCATTAAGTTTTCCTAAGCAAACAAATGAAACACTAGTTATGATAAACAGATACAAAGAAAAAGTTAGATGTGGAGCTGAAATTACCGGATCTTTGAGCCAATTGGAGTAATATTCTCCTTCTTTTGCAAACAAAAATCACAGATCATCAAATCCATAAACAAAATAATACATAAATACAAAAAGGTGGAGAGAGAGAGGACGAAGGAAGGCAGTACCTTTCTGGCCAAACCCTTATGGTTGTTGCTGTTGCACGCAGCCCTCAATGCCAGTTCAGCAACCGTAGCCTCCTCCTCGTCCTCGTACTTCTCTTCCATAACCTCTTCAACAGCTAACTCATACTCTATATTCTTGTCGTTACCATTCCCTTCGAAAACCCCGTCGACCTAGTCGGTCCAACTCACTGAATCCACTTCCTTCTCCAGAGAAGCCACATAAAAACCAAAGCTTTCCTCAATCTCCTATGGTGTCAGAACATCGGCCGACTTTTCTGGTGAGAGGCGGCTTGACAGTTTCTCTCTGCATTTACCTGCTTTGGAGCGACGCTGAAGGAGGGATTTGAACAATACGAGGGAGATTTTGGGGATTGGCATAAGCCATTGACGAGGCACATCGGAAACTCTCTCACGTGGAAGATGAAGCGAGAACACGAAGAAGCGCTTGGTGCGAAGCGTTATTTTTCTTTCTCATAAATATGTAACGGATCTAACGGAAAATAATTAAAATGACTGTAACTCTGTTAAAACAACAAATTTCCGTTAAACGAACAAAATTCCGTTAGATACATACTTTTTATATATAGAAATATATATATTCTTTTGTGCCAAACCAAAACAAAACAAACAAAAATGCCCATAAAATTTCTGCTCTAAAGTCTTTGATATGCACGCAATACAATCACAATTTTTGTACAATTATTTATTAAAATATTGTTTTTCAAGAGTGAAAAATGATATTTTTAATTATACAGCGCTCAAGTACTCCTCATTTCTTTTAAAAAAATAAGTAAATTTAAATCACATTAAAATATTAACTTTTTAATAATACATCTTACTATTTTTTAAAAAGAATTGACCACTATTGTACAACCCATAACACATTACTCTTTAAGAATAAAAGGGAGCAAAAAGAAAGTAAGAAATCTGAAGTCCACAATATAGAATCAAGAATCCCAATAACCTTTTAATTGTCACTATTTACGAAGACTTTACACATCATTTATACTGGATTTAAAAAATTTAAATTAGCACTTCCCTTATTTTCATGTTGATTTAAATGGCTCTGCGAAAATCATATCAATTTTGTATGTGAGCCCTTAATTAGAAGTGTAATCAGTTCGATCCATCCTTATTTTGAACCAAAATCGGACCAATTATCCTTATAAATTAGACTCGATAGCTGTCGGTCTGGTCGATCTATTTGGTCCAATTCGTTTATGGTCAGTTTAAAATGGGCAAATATACAAAAAGTTTAAAATCACTTTTAATGTATATTTTGACTATTTTAGGTCCATCAATACAAAAAAGTCCACATTATTTACACATTTGAATATTAACTATTTATCTTTATTTGCACATTTTGTACCTAAAAAAAGCTTAGCAAAATTAGAAAAATTATCCATATCCATCCATGAGAATTAGCAATCATCATAATAAAATTAAAAACAAAAAATAGAGAAAATGAAATTAAAAAATGCAATATCATCCAAACTCCAAATACATATGGTCAATTTGATAGATTAGATGAAAATTACATATTAACTTATATAATTATTATATAAAATAATATATATATAAATTATTTTAGAAAACGTATATATACTTTGGTTGGTCCGATCCAGTAAGAAAAAACTACACCCCTGGACATGAACGAAAATTGTAATTCTAAGGTATAAATGAATTGGACCGGACCAAACCATTCGGTCCGGTCGGATTTTCCGGTCTGAACCGTGTAACTTACACCTATACCTATAATATTTTATGGTTAAGAAAAGAAATTTCATTTCTAAGAAAAAAAAGAAATATGAGTACTGCTATTAGACCATCTAAAATCTAGCTCAAATGACACTCTTTGACATGGTGCCACGTGGTTTATTAAAAAAAAATACAAAAATTTATATTCAAACCAAAAGGTGTTTGCAAATACAAAAATATGAAGATTGAAACAATAGATTTCCTCTATCCCTTAGGAGGGGTAAAGGCTATATCAGAGAGGGGCGCTATTTCGTCTCTAATGGAACATGTAGGAATAGGCTTGGAGAGGGGCGAGCTTAAAAAGAAAGGAGTTTTCTCATAAAGCTTTTTGCTGCACTTGTCTTTTTAAGGGAAAAAAGAAAGATATCCGTCAAGCTCTTTCAAGCTTTGGAGTCAAATAGCCAGCTTTGTGTTTGTGTTTTTTTATATATTTTTTTAAAATTGTCTTGTAATGCTACGTCAAGAAGATCATCTGAGCGGTAAGTTTCAGATAGACAAGAATGAGCAATATTATTCAAGAAATGTATTAGGAGGGTATGGGGTCCTTACAATCACCATTAAACATTGGCTACAACATATAAACTTTGTACTGGCCATTATAAGCTTTTTCTTCTCCAATTACGTACCTGTGATTCATCAATAGTTTTTTCTTGGTTATTTCGCAATCCAAGATTCCAAATACATGTCGAGTAAACATCTGTTTATATCTGTTTATATCCAAGTGTAATTGGGGGACATAATCTAAGATGATAAACAATATTTTTCCAATTCAATTAATATCTTCAAATTTAACCTCAAAAACTAAGAGAGCTGGAAAATGTTGGCTTAATTAATATGTTTTCTCTCTTTATGTTTTAAAGTTAATGTTCCAATTCTTTTATTATACAAGAACAAAAAAAGGGCTGCCTATTGGAAATGTTCCATCACAATTTGATATATATATATATATATTTATAGATGAACTCTTGAGAATGTGCCATACCTCTTTGTTTGAGACTTCTTAGGCTCGAATCATTCCCTTTTTCATCCAAAATAAGAAGGGATTAGGAATATAATCTCTGATACAATGATCGAGTCGATTCCATGATTCTAAGGAGGTTTAAAAAGTCAATTTTATTGAGCTTTTTTCAGCCCATTATTGTAAAGGATACTTCCAAGGCAGCTCATGCGAGGTCCAAATCTGTCGGTCATTTTCGGTGCACTGTGCAGATTTGTCCGCCCAAACTTTCAGGGAGCCAAAACTAAGAAGTGTTATTAATATCATGATGGAGGGCCCAATTACTTTTTAACAAGAAAGAAATTAAAACAATCGAATAATAACTTCATCATTACATACTTAAAACAACCATTTTTTTTCTACTTCCTAGTGTATAATGTGTGCACAGACACACGACACACATATAATATATATATATATATAAATTTATTTATTTATTTATTTTCATGGTCAATGATCAATTTAAAACTCGTGGTTTAGTAATTTTTCAATGGGTGATGCTACATTTCCTGCTGGGAGTCCTGTTGGGGTGAAGCACATATCTTTTAATGTGTTTTTAAAATTTTTTTATATATAATTTTTTTAATATTTTTAAATATTTAAAACATTATTAAAAAATATTTTTTTTAAAAAAAATCATTAAAAAATACTTTCTTAATCACTAAGTAAAATAAAAAATATTTTTTTATAATTTTTTTATTTTACTTTATGATTAAGAAAATACTTTTTAATAATATTGTGATTTTTTTTAAATATTTAAAATTATTTTAAAAAATTATATAAAAAAAATTTTAAAAAATACATAAAAATATATGTATTACATAAAAAAAAACATTTTTACCACTAATTGCATAATAATAATAATAATGAATTTCTTCAACATTTTCATCATGTAAACGGACGTAAACTCTATACTTTTAGGCCTGACAAGTGCTCTAATAATCTTTATTTATAGTCACTGTAATTCACTGCACCCTGTTAATTTGTTCTCCAGATCTTCCTCTCCTTGGATGTTGATCATATAAACATGCATCAACTCCCATCTTCTTAAGGCTAGCTACTTCATTTTTATCATTCTTCTTCATTAATTTTAGTACTTCATCCTCTCATATCATGTATACGTATTCATCCATGTTTAGGAATCCTTTCCATTTTTGCTTTTTGGGAGGAGAAATACGCAGAACGGTCGGGTGTTGTTAGCATTTTTACACCAGCTAATAGGAACTCAAATACATATGAAATTTATTGAATTAGCTCTACTACTTTCCCTCTCCTCTCCCCTCCATTTAGCTCTACACCAGACCCTAGAAAATGGAACCCCTCCCTCTGAAGCTCAAACCCCTCCTTGCTACTCGATAAAAGTTGATGCCAATAAAGAATCAAAATCGCACTCCTCAAAGAATCAAAATCTCACATCCACACTGTAGGTTTTCTGAGAAAAATCTGAACTTTAGAATAAAACTCTACACACAACAAAGCGCATAATTGTTCTTCCCCAAAACCACCAAAATACAGAATAAAAAACGTAGCACACAGTACATGTATGTCAAACAGATGAAGGATATTCAACTATATTATTTAAAATAAGCACAAACAAAATATTTGTTACACGACGGCGAGGGAATAAATGGAGTTGAAAAGTGGACATTGCAAGGGAGGAAACAGTGATTCGCATATGGAATGTGGACACTACAATTACAACCGGTGTGACGGTGGTACCTTGGATGGAAAAATACAAAGATTTGCAGATGGAGATGAGATTGCTCAGGATCTCTTTAAGAGCCTCTCACAATGCCGGCAAAAGTAATTCAATTACTCTAAAATGAGAGAGAGAGAGAGAGAGGGAGGGAGCAGTTTCCTCAGCTTGCAATCTGATTGTTTTGATTTTTTTTTCTCACTGGGAGTCTGGGACTGAAGGAATAGAGACGGGGAGGAGGCCGACAAGGGTGGGGGGACGAGAGGAGAGAGAGAGATCTGGCACACGGGAAAAAAGAAAAATGTATTTGCTGCATGTGGGTCTATTTTCTATGTCGTTAAAATCTATACGTGGCAGGTGCTCATTCGTTGGTGTAAAAATGAATATTACACCGGACAGGTCCCAAGCGTCTCCCTTTTGGGCCAGTTGGGTGTGATGCCAATTTTTACACCAGCGAATGAAGTGTTGCCACATATTGGTTTTAGTGGTTGAGAGAATAGGCATGCATGTACCTGATAACATTTTTTTGATCTATTCTAATTTACCCTTCTACTCTCTCTCTCTCTCTCTCTCTCTCTCTCTCTCTCTCTTGGTGTAAAATAAAGCATCGTCTTCTCCTCCCCGTCACGACCTGCTCCCCTAGTTGGGGTACGAATATGAAATTTGGTGATCTTTTCCGATTTCTATGTGAATTTTGATGATCCGGCCACCCACCAAACTCTCTTCCTCTTGCTGAAGAAGCAGGGGTTTAGCTCTGTATAACGGCTCTGATTCCGATAATGGGTCGGGGTTAGAAGTGTGTGGTAGGCATTAGCGTTGGGGTTCGAGTGGGGGTGAGCTGGTTTTCGGGAAGGGTCGACTTTAATATCTTAGACTTCTTAAGAGATGTTTGGGATGATGGGATTCTTAGAGGCCTTTTTAACTGGCATGGAAGCAAAAGAAGGAGAAGAATCTTGCTTCTGGATGTGAACCAAAGAGATATAAGGAAAAGTATGAGAACAATGGCTGCTCCTACGCATACACCAAGCACAACCCACAAATGGAGATTGAAAATCGACGTGCGCTTTGAGAGTTGATTGATGAAGAATAGATAGCAAGTCATGGTTCCTTTGGTTCTTCTTCCTCCTCTTGACTTAGTGTCAAATTGGTTACTTTTTGAAAGACAACCACATAAATGAAGTAGAAGCAGAAGAAGAAAGTAGGGGTACAAAGTGAGTGTGTGATGATGATTAGATGAGTCAAATTGGAAAAATGGACTACACACTGCACAGACTCAAGCGGGGGGTTTGGACACTCCAGTAGAGAAACTGGTATGATAGGACTTCTAGAATACATAAACTCCCACTAATATATATATATATATATTAGTGGGAGAGAAAGGGACACAATCAACATAAGAAAGAGCAAAGGCCGCGGGGGAGAGAAGAGAGAATGGGAAAAGAGGATAGGAGAGAAAGAAGAGAATTAGGAAGGGAGAGGAAAGCAAAAGAATCAAAGGGGAGAGGAGAATTAGGAGTGGCGCTGGGGAGAGAGCGAGAGCAGAGAAAGGGCAAGGAAAATCATAGCCTGCTATAAGACCCATTGTAAGAAAAATAAATCTCATATCTGCTGAGATTCGATTGGCCAGTGCAAATTAGTATGGGCGATGCTACAGTTACCGTTCATATTTACCATTTTATGTGGCATGCCACGTGTTTAAAAAAAAAAGAAAAGGAAAAAGCTGGTCTCACGTCCAACATCAGCCCCCTCTTTTGCTCCTCCTCCTCATTTCTTCTTCAGAGAAACCCATTCTGCCACCAAAGAGAATCCAGTTCTCATTTCATCTTCAAGCCAAGCCTCCAATTTTTTCCTTCAAGCCTCCAGTTTCAGAACTCATTCCGTCGCCTCCTTCAAATAGCCTCTTTCCCAGTTCAAGACATATTTCTAGGGATATTATGATCCCCCTTCTTTATCTTTCTCTGTGGTAACACAAGTAAAACAAAGGGAATGTTTTTGTTGATCCCACATTGAAACTGTAACTTTTTTTTTTATCAGGTTTTTTTGACAAAGAGATTCTCATTCCTAGCCTCTTTTATTATAACCAATATAACCAAACTGTCTAGAGGGGAGCAACCTTGCAGTCTAGCCTTCAATGGCTTTGACGCCTACATCAAAACGAGGACTAATAACGCCACATCTGTTTAGCCTT
Source organism: Pterocarya stenoptera (assembly GCA_003123785.1). Lineage (NCBI taxonomy): Eukaryota > Viridiplantae > Streptophyta > Magnoliopsida > Fagales > Juglandaceae > Pterocarya > Pterocarya stenoptera. The sequence continues at coordinate 259,362 of QEOT01005380.1, forward strand.
CCATTAAGTTCAACAACAATTTTTCTAGACCTGTGGTTGTCAACATACTCAAACTCTCCAACATAACCATGCTTCTGCATAACAAGGAGGAATTTGATTATCACTTTTGAGGATGGCCTGATCATGACCTGATAAAATTTGAAATGGGTTCTGGTTGGCTTGAAGACGAAGTTGACGAAGACAAAATTTGAAATAGGTTTGGGTTCCGGTTGGCTTGAAGACGAAGCTTGAAGACAAAGGAGGTTCTAATTTATTTTGACAAAGGAGGCTTTACTTTTTTATTTTTTAAAGGCATGCCATATATAGCGGGAAGTGGGAGCGGGATATTCCGAGCGGTGGGCGTAATATTATTGAATAAGTATAGCACACTTGACCCGTTATGAGGTTTTCTCACTACAACAAAAACAGCATTTTCGGACCAATTTTTCGCAACCAAAAGACTATTCGCCACCAATTTTGATTGCGAAAAATTGATCCGAAAATGCTGTTTTTGTTTTAGTGTCTCTTGCCTTTTTATGCACTGATTTGTGTATGCATTCTTTTTCTTTTTTCTTTTTACTTATATGGTTATTTTTACATTAGTAAATAGTTTAAAAAAAGTCTTAAAAAAACCCTAAAAGCGAGGAAAAAAAAAAAAAGGACTTGAGATTCCATCCCTTCGTCTCTTCTCGCAGCATAAGCTAGCGCACAAATATCTCTCAATGGAGGAGACCTGACCTCTCAGTAATTCAAAATCAAATGATTAACAAATGCCAGTTCTTTATATATTTTGTGGTGTGATGGAGGTTGAAAAGAATGTGATGGAAGCAAAACCACACAGCTTTCACACACTATCGAGATTCGAATTGGTATGTATAGACCACATAACAAAAATAAATGCTCAACCCAATATATTAGATATAATTATTGGATGCAAATTTAGCCTACTTTTTTTTTTTTTTTTTTTCCAGGAAAACGCTGCTATTTCTGCTGGGCTACTGTTGGTTTATTTTTTATTTTTTTAACTTAATAAATGAATAAATATTTTTTAATAATATTGTAAATTTTTTTAAAAAAATATTTAAAAATAGAAAAAATACATGTAAAAAAAAAAAACAAAATGAACGAGCAAAAGCCCCCGTCAGAGCTCCCAAGGTGGCTGCAGAGCCAATGTTTCTAGAAAAACATGAAATTTATTATTAAAAAAATAATTTTTTATATAAATTTCAAATTTATGCAATTTTTTTGAAAATGATACCCAACTTATCCACAGAAAGCAAATCTCATATATCTTTGATAATGACTTGAGATTAGATAGGATGAGATAAAAATTAAATAAAATATTATTTTTATTTTAAAATTAAAAAAAAATAAATTATTTATTATATTTATTATAAAAATTAAAAAAATATATAATAATTAAAAAAGATAAAACGAGAGCCTCGTTGCATCCAAGCATCCCCGAAAAATTTGCTAAAGATCAGTGCGTACTATAAGGGGGGCCCCGGTACCAGAAGTTCATAACTCGACCAAAAAAAACTGATTTAAAAGTTTGGTCCACCACCTTCCAAAAGGCTGCCACAAATTAAAAGCCAGAGCAGGAAATATAAAGAAATGAAAATGACACCACGTGGCACGATATTAAGGCCGTGGCACTCATATAGATGGTGGATCAGAAATGATTAATTAATCAATTATTAAAGAAGAACCTCGAGGGTTATGGCTCTGTCTCCCTGCTTATCTCATCAAAGTTATCATTAGCAGCAAAAGAAAAACAAGACTTGCCGCTTTAATCTTACAAGCCAAATAAGGAAAGGTGGCAGAGATGCAGGCCGTTACCTGCCTGTCTCCTTCCCTCACCTTTCATTTATTATTATTATTATTAAGACCAAAACCTTCCTGCCTTGACACAGATAGATAAAACCAAACACAACTTACAAAAATGTCTAATCACAAGCCTGGACTAAAGAATGCTAATTGCCAAACAAAACATCATGAGGAGTAAAACCATTGGGAAAAGGATGATGATGACGACGACGACGAGACGAGAAGAGTTTAGGAACTAAGATTCTGTGTGTATTTATCTCTTTCTTAATCTCAGAAAATGATTTGAGTGAAATAATTATAGTGATAACTGATAAGGTCCCCCATTTTAGAGGTTTTTTCTGCCCCATTCCAGGGTACATCAAACCCCATCACCATCAGTGACATTGTCCCTCCAATATGACAAGGAGTGCACGTTTCTGCGAAAGTAGGAATGCTCTATAAATGAATGAGGACAGGGTTGGCAGATGACAATTCATAACAAATTGCACCCGGAAACTGATAAAGCTCCGGTTTTGGACAAACTATAAGCGTGGGATCATCTGACCTATATAGGAGCCTTTTGGTTTATCAAAAGGATTATATTATTGTCTTAACCACTTAGATAAGAAAACGGATATGATTAATCAAATCATGAGCAGTAACCCGGCCACCAAATTTCGCAATGATATTCATAACCCAGAATTGTGATCAACTTGAACTAATGGAGACAGAAACTAAGCAAGCAAGAAAGTGAAGAACATGCCCACAAAAAAAACAAAAGAAAAAGAAAAAGAAAGAAAGAAAGAAAGAAAGTGAAGAACATGTCAGCGAGTCAGCGACAATGGAATCAATATTCTGGCTACCACTTCAACGAAACTAAATGTCAATCAACATACATTGATAACTAAGTAAAATTACTTCCCTTTAGCTGTGAACCTCTCTTCTCTTCCCCTCCAACATCAACAGTAAGTAATCTGGAAAAAAGAACATCTTTGATCTCTATATTCTACCACCGGTCTCCTCAGATGATCGAGGTTAAGAAGGAGACCCATTGGCAGAAACATGAAGATTAGGACTAGCATCCTCATTGTTATCAATCTCTTTCTTGCAGCTATAAGCATTGGTCTCGAAGCTGACTCTACCACCATTCCCGTTATCATCATTGACACCACTATTATGACCGAAACCCATCTCTTTCTTCCTCAAAGGGTTCTTGTTGTTATGCATCCAAACCTTAAGGGCCCTTCTATTAACCCCGACCTCATTGCAGAACTCCACCAACATCTCATTGCTCTTCGGCATCTTCCAACCCAGTCTCTCACAAAACAGAAACATCTTCTCCTTCTGTTCCTGTGTAAATTTTGTTCTGAATCTCTTTCTCCCAAGTGGGTTCTCCGCCCTCGTCACCGGTGGGTTGGAGTCTTGCCAGTGCTCATTGGACGGCTGGGGAGAGGCTGTGCTAAGAGACATCAGCATTTGCGGGACGGACGAGTAGTAGTACTGGGATGGTGGTAAGTGTGAGAGCGGCGGTGGTGAGCATACTGTGTTTGGGCTTGGGCTTGGGCTGGGGGAGGAGAGGCGGTGGATGCTGAGGACTTTGGGAGCGGGATCTTCAGTGCCGCGGCGGTGGAAGTTGCGGTGACAGCCACAAGCGCCGCATATGAGAGAGGTAGGGTCGGAGTGGGTGGCGGAGGGGGAGGGCAAGAACTCCCCACAGCCGTCGAGGGCGAGGCCACCCATGCTGGCCGCGTGGTTCTTGAGGCATTCCTTGTAGGAGCACAGCACCATGGTTGGTAGTGGAGCTGATGCTGGAGGTGGGACTATGGATTGGTGGTTGTGGGGCTTGAGGCCGGAACCGTTGGAGAAGGATAAGGACTTGAAGGGTTGGGCTTGTGGTGGGTTTTCGGTATCTGTAGCTGGGGTTTGGGTGGGGAACGTGTTGGAGTTGGTGGTAGTGGTGGTGGTGGTGGCGGTGGTGGTGGGGTTCGAGTCCATGGCTCAGTCGACAGGCATAGAAGCTAGCTAGCTAGGCGCTTGAGGTTGTAGTGGGGGGTTAGGGTTTCATTTAAGTCGAGAGAGGTATTTCTTTAGAAAATGAATCTAGAAAGGGAATAAGAAGTCGACTGCTTGAGAGACAATGACAATGATGATAATAGCAGAACATCACATGATGTTGCTGCTGATGATGATTATTATGCAAAATGACAATTGGCCAATTGGATTGCATGGACTCAGAATGAAGATGCTAGCTAGCTAGCTAGCTGTTCCAAATATCATTTATCTTGTTGGTAGGCAATTAACTCTAAAACAACGATAGAGTTACTATTCTATTATTATTTATCTATTATTATTTTTTATTTAATTTTTTTTTATTTTTTAATTTTTCTTAAAGATTAAAGAAGTGAGTATTAATAAAATTATATATATTTTTAATTTTTTCTTAATGATAAGGATGTTAAAAAAAATACTTAAAAAGAAAATGATAAAAAAATAAAAAAATTTGAAATATACTTGGACAGTAAATGGATAGTAACCCTATCATTACTCTTAATTCTATAATATTTAATATTTGTCATAAATAATATATATATAATAGATATATAAATGCATGTAGGGATGTCGCTCATCCAAGCATATCGATCGGTATTTGGGACTTGACTATTATATACGAATTAGAGAACTTTTGCTCAATCTATACATGGCATGCATTTGAAGCTCTTGGGATGTCAAATCGTGTTAACGAGTAGTGTTTTTGTCATAACAAAGAATGTATATTATAATATATCATGGGTCTACTCGAACACGATCCATTAGTAAATACTACGAAATAGGTTAACACGACCCAATCTATTTCAGCCCGTTTATGTAAATGGGCTGAACATACTCAAAATTAACCCATTTGACCTAATTAAGTTTAGCGTAATTTATATAAATATTAAAATCATAATATCTATAAAAAATATAAAACTAACTACAAGTCCAAAATTACAATCTAAATAATAAAAATATCGAAATTAAAATTTCAACAATTTTACCTTTATGTATAAGGGTATAATTGTAACTTTAATTTTCTTAACGAGTCATAAGGGGTCAAAGGGAATTGACCCGTTATCAACCAAGTTAGCAACAATGTCTTAACAGGTCAACTTGTTTTGACCCGAACCCGTTAAAACTAAATTTAAACCCGCTATTATTGTATTGTGTTCATATTAGATTAACGGATTGTATCATATATTGCCACTCCTAAATATTTCTATTTCACTCTTAGCATGATAGTGTGAGAGAATGAAAGTATAAGAGAGATAGATGTATAAAATACCTTGAAATAGAGAGGTACGATAGATGTCTCGGTTATTATAATTAATAATGATAAAATGTTGTAGAGTTTACTTTTATCTCTTTCTAAATTTAGTCGACACCTACTGAACTCTAGAATCCAGATCATCTAACAAGTAGCAATATTACCAATTAACCATTATGTCAAACTCTTACTTTTTAAAAACAACATGAAATTCAAGTAATGATATATATTGATCAATGATGTTAGATTAACACATGATGATGATGAGTTAGATATGAGTGAAAAAAATATATCAAACGTACACTAATAATACAAATTAATGCTCATATATATATATATATATAGAAATGTCCGGAATAATTAACTAGTTGGTCATGATAGCTAGCTAGGCAGGAACGTGGCTGATGATGCACAAGACGATCATGTACATGCATTACAAAAAGTAGTATGTACAATATTCTGCAATATGATTTTCCACAACAGATGCATATAATCTATATATATCTATATAATATATATTGGATTCATGTCTTGTATACCTAAAATCGATTCCTGTCCAACCATCCATTCCTATATATGTCCCCTCATCAATATGTCTGGCCTTATTTATTGTACGATATTAATTGCACATCTATCTGCAAATATTTTGAGGGTTCTTTGCCAATATTCATACCGCCATGAGTTGGAATTAACAGCTTATAAGTAATGATAATATTACTGAATATATAAATTAGACATGAAGTAATTGTCATATATATTTATCATTTTTTAATTACTAAAATATATTTATATATATATATATATATATATTGGATGATCTACATTTGAGGACCAGTTATTATTATATATAATGTCCCAGTACCGGTAATATTTGAAACATAGATTGAAAAATAAATTATAATCCATGGTGAAAGGTACAAGACAAGTGTGTGATGTGATCGATGCTTTTGTCCTAGCTAGCTAGCTATATATATATATAGCTCTATTAATATATATTGTTCTAGCTAGCTAATTCATAATATACTCTAAATTAATATTATTCATAAAAGGTTAGAGTAATTAATTTTAATTTGTCAAAGAAAAGGAAAATTATGGGAAATTGGGTAACATTAATGTAATCCATATTTGAGTAATTTACGACAACTTAAGTACGCTAGCTAGTAAAAATTAATTACCACTCCTCTGGGACAATATACAGGGGCTTTATTTGCATTTTGGAGTCGATTAAAAAAAAATAAATTGTATTTACAGTCATAGAATATTATTTATTAATGTAAGCATCGAATATTTTTTTAAAAAAAATAAGTAAATATATATAAAATTAACATAAAAAATTAATTTTTTAATTATAAATTCTATTTTTTTTTTAAAAAAATGTACAACATTTACATAATTCATAAGGATATCTAAGGCTTAGAGCAATGGTCTGACAGCAATAATGTCATCGTCAAGCTAGATAGATAGGATCACGCACGCGCAGCATGAATGGTCCAAATTGACAATAGGATAACAAAGACACTATGTACCTAGCTACATCGCGTGGATCGGCCAAATCCATGAACAACGATCCATATCATTGCCCATGCACCAACTTATCTGATCTTGTACATGCATGCGCGCATCAAATATTAGATCATGATCATCATGGTCATGTTTTTTTTTTTTCAATTTTAAAATACTTATTTTTTACAGTCATATATATATATATATTAGTCCTTAATTACCATGAAGAAGCTCGTAAGATATATCAGTTACATGCATGAGCTATTGATTTTACATCAATTTAAGTACCCTTAATTAACATGATGTAATAAACGTGATTTATTTGAATGGGTAAAATCATTTTAATTAGATGGGTCGGCTCATGTATTAATAATGGACAATAATATATTTATTGGGGATAGCCTTAATTAATTCCCTTGACTATATAATATATATACATTTATAATTTTGAAGTTTTGACCTATAGTTAAATTTTGTGTTTTTATTTTTTTCTTTTTCCCAAGATTTTTTTAATATTTTTAAATATTTTTAAAAAATAAAAAAATATATCAATATATTAATAATTATTTTTTTAATCATTAAATAAAAAAATTAAAAATAAATAAATAAATACACAAATGATAAATTGAGGGGATAAAATGAAGAGCTAAATTAGCGTTTTCCTTAAACTTTACTAATAATTGTAATGACCAATCAGCATGCACAGATAGCTATGACCATCAATCAAACATCACATCAGTGCTAGCTGTGTCATTAATGCATATAGAAGGCTAGGTGATCATTGATCAGTGCAAAAGGAAATTATATATAAGAAATAAAAAAATCGATGCATGTCGATCGATTCTGATCTAGCTTGCTATTAAGGTGAAAATTAAAAAAAGGAGAGAAAGATATTATTTCTTTCTTATAATATCCTTTAATATTAATTAAGAGATATATATATATATATTTTCAGTAGTCATGGTCAACAGAACGTGGCTTCTCTGCAATAATTGAGGTCTTGTAATATAAGGTAACGGAAATGATATTCTTCCTAATGACTTCTATTATTAGTTTTTAAAGTTCTGTTTTTTTAATCTTTTTAAAATTTTTTACTTAATAATTAAGTAAGTATTTTTAAATAATATTATAAATTTTTTTATTTTTTAAAAAATATTTAAATATATTAAAAAAATAAATATAAAAAAATATAAAAATAAAAACACAAATATTAAACCAACGATGGCGGGAGCGATAGATCCCAATGATAACACCGCTCATAAGAGAAAGATCATGTAGGTCTCATCCTACATGAACTAGCTAGCTTGCTAAGTGTGCTTAGGGCACTGAAAGTAGGCCAAATCACTACAAAAAAAAAAAAACAATTTGAGACATTATTTGAGACATATTTAGGATAAAAATAGATTTATTTTAATAGAAAATAATCATTTTTATAATGAATGCAATCACCTTGAGCAGCAAAATATATACATATATATATACATATTATATGGCAGGGAGATCAGATCACTATGCTAGCAGTGTTAATACTGCCTGCATGCCCTAGCTAGCAGCTTCAAGATGAGTGTGATGTTCTGGGCCAGAGATCAGATCTGTAATCCAGTGAAATGCATGCCCTACATTAATTTAACTGGAATGGCTATATACTGATGTTGAAAATGAAACTGATCATGGCAGTTGGCCTGAGGTGGGATCAGCTGCATCCACCTAAATGCAGCTAGCATTAATATTCCTATACCTGCATGCATGCAGTTTATATAGCCAGTAAATATATATATATATATGTATCTTTAAAGCTAGCCAAAATAAGAAAATATTACATGCATGTAAGATTTAATTTACCTTACAGAGCGATCGAACACATATATCATTTATTGCGCTCTTTCAAATTAAAAGAGTCTCGTCTTGCCATCATCACTTAGATGCATGCATGCATGCATTCCCAAGTAAATGTTTATAGATTGAAGAAGACTACTCAGATTATAAACTAATAGGCAAGACTCTTCAAGCAAATAATCTATTTACTTTTGTCTTGGCCAACCGAAAATAGTCATCATGTTCATATTTTTGGACAAATTTCCGCCTCCCAAACTTCCTTACCTTATATAATTAGAAAGAGATAAAAGGTCTCCACAAGTTTTTATTTGTATTTGAGAGTTCTAAGGATGGGAGAGAAAGTCGGTTTGTAGAGCACATCTAGTAAAGTGCTTAAATAACATAATTTGACTTGAAATATAAATAATAAGATTTGAATCTTGCAAATCAAATTATACTATTTAAGTAATGTGGATGATATTCTTTACACACCAATTTGAGAATAAAATAACTCTCATATAAATATTTTGGACAACATCGAATGAGCAATAAATCTTGTAAAAGTCACTTTGTGTGTGTCGCTCGCTCTATTTTTGAGACCTTCAAATTTGGACAAGAACTTGAGACCTTCAAGTGGGACAGAGGGAGCTCAAACCATCCGAGTATATAAATAAAAGTTGTGAATAAGTTGTTATTTTATAATTTATAGTACTGTATAAAATTAAAGCCCGATTTGAATATAAAAGTGCTCCTAACTCATCTGATTTAATTATTATAATTTTTTTAAATTTTTACATAAAATATATTAAATAATTTAATATTTTTTAATATCAAAATAATAATAATATTAAAAAAATAATATTTTAATAATATTTTATTTAACTTTCATTTAGCTCACACCATATGTGTCTTAAGATTGGCATTTGGCACGACGCGGGCCCATTTGCTAAACCGAAACAGAGCCTGATTATTCGTTTCTCTTTCTTAGGATAATGAAGTAAAAGAAAACGTCATCGTTTTTGTGTTCGGTTGAACATGTTGCACCACGAGATCAGGCTGGCTGTTAAGACGTCGTGTTCATATGCACGTACAAAGTGCATGCCTCTTTTGAAATGGGGTCGTTTCTTCATTAAATTTTGATGATTTTATTTACTTTTTAATTTCTTTTCCCTTCAGAACAAGCCTAGTTTATAAAATGGGTACAAATTATTATTTTCTCTAATTTAACGAAGCAATCAAAAAAGCTTTTTATTTTTATTTTTTATTTTTTTAGTGAAATTTGTAAAGAAGAACAGCATGAGCTCAACATCAGAGGATACAAAGATGAGAGTTTCAAACTATTGATGATAACATATATTCTACCGTCTTGTTCGTATGGCCTCATGGCCTAAATGGGTCTAGACTAAGTTTGGATCCTTGAATGAGCTCTGCTCATCTCAATTGGGTTATGTTTTAAACCTATCCTAATATCTAAATACATAAATATCAAAATACTAAACATCACTAAAATCAAAACTTTTTTACACGTGGGACTCACAATTTTTTAAAACTCAACACCTCTTTACACATGGGACCCGCAACCTTTTTCAACTTCCCATAAATACATCTAAACTCATCTTAACATTCAAACATATCTCAACTCATTTTAGGTGGGCCTTGGTAGGTTTGGAGAGTGAGATGATAATTTTTAGTTTTAGGTAAAAGTTTAAAATATTATTTTTTAATATTTTTATTATTTTAAGATTTGAAAAAGTTGAATTGTTTATTATATTTTGTATGAGAATTTGAAAAGGTTGTAATAACGAAATGAGATGAGTTGAAAATTTTGTGTTTTTTCTAGTTGCCAAACCTGCCCAAAACTTACTCCACAATTTAAACTCAAACTCAACATCTAAACTTTACGTTGTTTGCACTTTTAACTCTTTCTGCGCCATGACATAGGAATTTACATATTTACAAAAGAATTTCAGTGTAATCTGTTTGAAGCTTTAGCACTAATGAAAAAAACAAACAAGAAAAAAAAAAAAGATCTTTCCCGTAAAAGAAAATAAAGGAAAACAGCTATAAATTTTACTCCTCTGGGAGCCTGCACCATCATGTATGCTGCCTTTAATTTGTATCTGTCATTGATTATGATTTCATCTTAAAATCCAGAGATGATGCTTGACTATACATATCTGTCTCTAATGGAGAACACTTGAAACAAGATTGAACGAAAAGAAAGAAAGAAAGAAAGAAAGAAAGAAAAGAAACCCAACAAACAGACCTCTTCAAAGTTCCTTGGCCTAGGAAAGAATCCACTACCTTCTAGTTTCATCTTCTTTGCTAGAAGCTAATTATCTCTGTATATGTAAACTTGCTCTTCCTCTTTTCTAGCCAGAGTTACAAGAATGTGTCAGGACCTATTGTGGATAGGATCTGATCCTCTTCGCACTCTCCTTTTGCTCGATTTGTTTGCATCGAACTTCTTGTTTACATGTGCTGACATCTTCTCTGTGTTTCTTCCCTCCATGGCCAGGGACTTTAGAACACGTGGATTCCTTGCCATTATCCCACAATCTTCATGGCCTTGTTTGAGGGCAAGGTCTATGCTTCTCAAGCCATAAATTTTGTCTGGTTGAATTGCTAAGAACCCAATGCAGATTAGAAGGATAAACCCCCTATGAGCACGGAAAACCATGTTTTCTCGACCCTCTTACAAAGAAGAAGAATGGAAAAATCTTCCTTTAGTTTAGGGTAATGACAGGGAAAAAACAGGTCTGAGTTTATCAACCCTCTATTCTTATGCTCCATTCCTGTAGATAAGCTTTTTATATATCTCTTATTCGATTTGGAGGGAGCTTGATAAGTTGATGGCATAAAGCAGAGAGGGACCCAAAACAACTAAAAGGAATTTTAGATTCACAATGAAATCTAAGCAAATTAAGGCTGTTAAACAATTAAGAATCTTACCAAGACAAATAAAGGGGTTGGAACAATACCCTTGAGAAGCCAAGTATCTTTTTCATCACCCCCCAAAACATCTATATCATTTGCCATGCTTTTGTCCACTAAGAAAAGGGCAACCCTGTCTCTTGGGCCCTACCCTCTTGCCACATCACCCGACCATGCTTGCGTGTACATGCACTTGAGACTGATTATATTCTCGCTAAGCCAATGGATCATGCTCAGTGTGGTTTCAGCTCATGTGGATGCCATCAAATTTGCACTTTTAGGTCCAGCATATGCTGGATATATTTCAGGAATAACAGGATGGATATGGGCGTATATAAGGGTTTTTTTTTTCCCTTTTGCCCATAAGGAGGGCGGGTCTGGGTTTATCTCACAAAATGAGGACTTGTATGCACAGGTATTCTGGTAAAGACACATAAACACAGATCCTTTGTAATTAAGAAAAGCAGGCTTTTGTTTTTAAACCAGGTAGAAAGAGGCGATAGGCCACCAGAAACCACAACATTGCTATAGTGGTAACTGAATCATATAAAGAAAGGAGGGCGAAAGGGAAATAAGAGGGAATAGAACAGGCTCCAAAAGAAACAAACCATTGCTTTATGCCATTCTAATTAGATCTCCTCTCCACTTTAGAATTCCAAGCTCTATTCCCCATGCAACAAAATTTACAGCACTTGGTTTCTGTGCTAAGTGTCTTTCTTTATTCTTTTCTTTGGTTTGCATAAATCCCCCACATTGAATGAATATCTCAGATATGACACAGACACAGACACAGAGACACAGTTTGATATTTTTCTCGTTTATTCATGCAGATCATCTTTTTCTTTATTATTTTATAATGCATATTAAAACAGTGTACAATATCATGCCACTCGGACCATTCTAAAGCATAAGTTTCTTCACTTTATCAAAATCACGCTACTCGGTGCCTTATACTGAAGGATGACTGGTCATGGTCATCAATACAAGCTGAGCTTGGATGTTTTGTTAATGTGCTGATTCTTTGCTTTTTATCCTCCAATAAAAGTAAAAAGATTTATAGAATGAGTTGTTGCTTTCTGGTCTATGTTTTCCTCCATGAGGTTTGAATTTTCTTTTGGGGTTTTAAGCAGTTTGCATGATGCATGAACTGATATGAACTGTAGTCCTTGTATGTTTTAAAAGATAGTTTGAAAACTGCATTGAGTTCCCATAAATCCCAGACACCAAAAATTTGCATCTTTTCAATTAAAGGATGTTGAGTATTGTTTCTTTGATCCCTTTTGTTTTTTGAGATATAACCTATAGAATTTTTATTTGTTTATTTGGGGAGGAGGGGACGGGGACACAAGACTTCTTTGCCATCGTTCCTATAGGACGATCTATTTATGTGCTATTTCATCCGTACTTTGACATATATTAGACATGAGGGATGTTGTTCATCATCTCACACCACACATTTTACATATTTTAAAATTATTATTTATTATTTTTATCATTTTTATTATATTTTATTCTTGTTAAACTAATTGAGTTGTTCTACTTATCATCCATATACCACATACTTGTCATAGAAAAAATGAAAAAAAAAAAAATTAAAATAGATGTGGTGTGTGGTTTGTGAGGATGACAAGTAGAATTATTCATTGGGCATAATATATAGTCTATTGATTTTTACCAAGATTTGATTTGCTAATTGATTTCTTCCTTGAGATTGTTTGAACAAAGTACATACTTTTTTCGAAAAAGAAATATCTAATCTACACTTGAATCTTACAAAAATAACTCACAAACATATGTGACATGATATAGTATATAAGATTGTAAAACACTTTTGGTTATAAAGTATGTCTGACGTAAATTTGTAAATGTTTTTAAAATCTCTTTGTAAATTCAACACTAATCTTTTATTCATGTTTTGTTTAGGACTAGTGAGATCCAGCCAAGATTCCAACCGTGGCTTTAGTAGCAAACTCGAGGGACACTGAAGTAGAACCGCGCATGCTGATAATAAATGCATGCCAAGTTCAAAGATGTGAGCTAAATCAGCTGATCTTTGGTGGCTGCAAGTGCCAATGGGCACCTTGGCTCCTAGTGGAATGGGTATAGAAAAAAATCTATTTATAAGCCTCTAAATGCATCGAACATGTTACTGAAAGGGATCTTATTAGCATTTTAACTTTTCATTATTATAATGGTTCGATAAATAGTGTGTTGACACATTAAGCCTACAAGTAGCAAAGCACATAATCTTTGTTTTTCTTTCAAAGTTTGTTACCATTAGAATCTTCCATATAGTAATATTGGTGGATCCCACGCCCTCTTGTAACATGATCGGCACCATGTACAATACAAGAAACAAATTAGTTAGGGCTTTCTAGATTCTCGAGGTAAGTCTTAAAGTCGTGGCTTTTCCTTAATTTTGGTTTAGATCCGAGGACCTCGTGAGGTTTAGCTCACCCACCTTAACTGTCTCAGCACAGTGGCTCACATCCATATCAAGGCACCAAAGAAAGGAGAGGAAAAGGATCACAACAAGGCAAGTAAAAGAAGACAAAAGCAAATGGAGTTGGTAGTTGTTACCAGGCCATCTTTGAGCATTCTCCTGTTTCATTACTTTTTCAAAGGTGGTTGTTCTTGATTATTCAGAAGAAGGGAGAAAAAAAAAGAAAAACAAAGAATGTTGTAACTGAAGTCTAGTGTTTATTTTTGGTGCATTGGGTCATGCTAAACAACCAGCGTTGAACAGTTTCTAACATTGTTCAGTACTTTGCATGCACTGTTCATTAGGAGATGGTGAAGAATGGAGTTGAGAAAAGAACAAAACATAGATAGCAAGTTCTATAATTTGGATAGCAAAGACAAAAGTGGGAGAAACAAACAGCAGGTAATCGAACTATATGTTAAAAGAGTTGTTCTGTGCTCGTTCTGGCTTCCAAAGGCGATCCCAAGCTAAGGTTAGAATAATTTTCAAAAGGGATAAGGCTGCAAGAAGAACCTAGAGAGGAAGTAATCGAACTATATGTTAAAGAGTTGTTCTGTGCTCTACCTTTACATTGTTCTTCTCGAATCTAATCATATCAAGACTAGTGAGAATATATCCACGCCACTTCATCATAATTATATATATATTTATATATATAAATATATATGGACCAGATAACTGGAGTTCGGTGACCAGATAACTGGAGATAGTGGACCAGATAACTGGAGTTGGATGATGCACAATTATTAAGCACAGGCGGCAGAGCCAGCCTATGCATGTATGAGTATGAACAAATATGAGGCGGCATGACCGACCGATGCATGATATGCAAAATAAAATATAATTGAATGTAAACAAACTTGTATTCAAAATATTATAACAAATTACAATTTTTGAATCACAAGCTAACAGGGGGTAACAAGATCACAGGAATAGGAGGAGGGATAGAAGGAAGGAGTACCTTGAGAGAGAAGAGAGAATGGGTTACGAGTGATCTGAATGGGTGATGCCTTAGACTGAGGCCAGTCTTCCCTTTTATAGATGAAGGGAGTACTGTTACAACAGTGAATATGAAACAGTTAAATGAAAACAGTAAACTCAAAAAGCCGGTCATGAACAGTAAAAATGAACAGTTCTGGTATTCGACTTCTTGATACGATGTCGTATCTCTTTCAGTGGAGATGTTGACATCTGGCAATCTTGATCAAAACTCCTTTCATTGGGAGCCTTGAATTGTTCTTTGGTCTTCTCTTTCAGTGGAGAAGTTCAAAGGTGGTCTTCATCATCGGACAATCTAGGAGTGTCGTATTCTTTGTCATGTCCAAAACAGTCTCCTACCGAGGCCTTTGAAGAAGCATCGGAGCTGGCAGAGTCTTCTTGTGTGAGAGACTTTGCAATTAGTTTTAACAAATCCTTATTATTAAGGCCAGGAATGATTTCTGTTTTCTTGGTCTTAGAGGATTTATTAGAATTGGTTGAAACAGTAGCTTTTCCTTTGTCTTTTTTCTTAAACGAAGAAGAAGCAGCAGGTTGTTGGCTATGGGGAGCCTCAATAGCAGCATAAGGGTTTTCAGGGAACTCGATCCTGTCTTGTAGGTCAGGAGCAAGCTGGAGAAAATCCTTTAGAACATTTTTTGAAATAGTTGGGGATAGTTGGAACTTATCCCACCATTTTGTATAACATTGTCGGACTAATATGTCACCATGTCTTGCATAGGTCCATTTCAGAATCCAAGGTAGTTTATACCTGAAACAAAAGTGGATATCATAGGGAAATTTTTGTTGGTGATGGTCCAATCTTGGAGTAGCAATATCAGTGAATGACTTGTATACAGTAACAAGTTCTTCAGGGAGATTTTCAGGGATTAGTCCGAACTGTTCCCACCAATGGCGGAACCAGAGTGGAAAAAATCCATTGAATTTTTTATCAAAATTAAAGAACCAAGAATGGCTCATATCAGCATTTTGGTGGAGCAAAAATCGAGACCAAGCTCGAATGTAATCATGGTAGTTGAACAAAACATCAGTATCTGCCAATCTCTTGGAAGAAAATGAGTTTGTATCCCATTGTTCTTCTGAAATGAGAGAGAGGATATATGCACTGTGATATATCAATTTTGTCGAATCGTTTTTATCATATATGGGTTTGATAAATAACGATTTTGTTTGGATCAAAATGGTAGTGTAGAATTGGAGGTTTTTTGTTGGATCTTCAGGAATCTAATGAAAACCAGGGGGAAAATAGGAGGTGGCCAGTTTAAAAGGATCAGCCTGTTTGGTCCTATTTGGCTCAATATGGAATAGATTGTGGGAATAGTTTTTTGCAATATATGGGGCCTTATTCTTATTGTAAGAGTAAGGGATAACAGAGGACACCGAGGCTATGGCCTTGGCGTATGGATCAAAGTCAGTAATCAAGGTCTGGGCAAAAGAATTTGGTTGAGCAATTTTGCCTAAGGTTGTAAACCTGTTGGCAATATCAATAGGGGTAGCAGGCTCATTCTTAATCAATCGTTGATTAGGAATGTGGGGTAGAGCAGGTACATAAGGCATGGAGGCAAGGGTAAACTGTTTAGGTCTTAGTCCTTTTTTCTTTTCCATGGTTTGGGGTCTGCAAAAATTCACGGGTAAGAAAATCAGGTATTGAATTTTCGGAACCGGAAATATACTCTATATCAAAATCAAAAACACTTAAAATAGCTTACTATCGTGCAAAAATTTGTTTTGATGCAATGTTTTGAACATCATTTCCAAAACATATTTGGCTGACTGGCAGTCAATCCTTAATAGGAATTTTTTATTAAGTAGATCAGATTGAAATTTTGATATACATAGTACTATAGAAAGAATTTCTTTTTTAATAATACTGTAATTATATTGTGCAGGAGTCCAGGTTCCGGAATGGAAGCGAACAATTTGTTCAGATGAACCTGGTGAAACACATTGTTTCAGAATGCTGCCGTAACCAATATCAGAGGCATCAGTTTCAACAATTTTAAATAGATCAGAATCAGAAATACCAAGACATGGAAGAGTTTTAACATGTGCCTTGATTTTCTGTATTAGAGCAGTATGATTATTTGACCAAGGTGGAGGATTTTGTTGTAACCGTTTATATAAAGGACGGCACTGTTTCCTCAAGTCTTGGTAGAATTCAGCAACGTAGTTAAGAGATCCGAGGAACCTCTGTAACTGTTTTTTATCAAGTATTTGATTAGGAAATTTGTCAGCAAAATCAATGGCCCGATTGATGGGTCTGATTTTACCTTAAAAAATATCATAACCAAGGAAACGAATCTTGGTTTGGAACAATTTAATCTTGGGAGCAGAAACAACAAGACCATTATATTTGATGATATTAAGAAATGTTTCAAGATATTTCCAATGCTCATCAATGGATTTTGAAAATATTAAGATATCATCAATGTAAACAATAGAAAAAGTTGAGAATGAATTGAAGATATCGTTCATGATATTCTGAAATTCACTCGGAGCATTTTTTAACCCAAAAGGCATAAAATTCCATTCGAAGTGGCCGAATGGGGTAGCAAAGGCAGTTTTGTATTGGTCTGACTCACTAATTTGGATTTGCCAAAATCCTGATTTAAGGTCAAACTTTGAATAAATAACAGAATCACAAAATCTTTAGATAAGGTCATTTTTGTTTGGAATAGGGTACCTAATCCATTGTAAGACCTTATTCAACGGTTTGTAATTGATGACTAAACGGGGGGTTCCTCGCTCAATCTCAGCATTTTTCTGGACATAAAAGGCAGCACATGACCAGGGAGACTTGCTATGCCTAATAATATTCTTATTGAGGAGATCATGAATTTCTT
This sequence comes from Pterocarya stenoptera, assembly GCA_003123785.1. Lineage (NCBI taxonomy): Eukaryota > Viridiplantae > Streptophyta > Magnoliopsida > Fagales > Juglandaceae > Pterocarya > Pterocarya stenoptera. The sequence continues at coordinate 277,021 of QEOT01005380.1, forward strand.
TTTTGCAAATCTCTAAGGTCTCGCTATTCATTTGAATGGCATTGGCCTTAGTAGGAATATTTTTTTCGTTAAATCCTTTGATATAAGGAAGAGAAACAATATATTTCTTCCTATGCCAGAAAATATTTGGAAGATCAGAACAAACTTCAAAAACCAATTTTTTGTTAAAATTATCAATTTTTGATTGAAGTAATGTGCTGGATAATTGATCAGAAATCTTTTTGTACTTGATTTCTTGCTGTAAGAAACACAAGTGTTTTATTTTTGCAGAAAGCAAAGACGTCAATCCTTTATCAACATTTATCTCGTTGCGAGATGTAAAATGGAATTTGACTTTCTGACCTAGAAGGTTGGTAGTGATACCATCGTTCTCTGTCACAAAAGGATATAAAGATGAAATAAAAGAAATTCCTAATATGACTTTGTCAGACATATTTCGGACTAAAACAGCAGGTATTTTGAAACAAACATTATCTTGGCAAACATGAGCATTGTTGAGCTCATAGTTGATCTTCATCTGAGATCCATTTGCAGAAGATAATTTCTCAGTGAATTTTTCAAAATATTTAGAAGGTATTAATTATTCTTGAATACAATTCAAATCAGAACCAGAATCAATCATGGCAATAACAGAAAAATGAAAATCATGTGAAACAACAATCGTAACACGTGAAAACCATTTTAGAGGAATTGTATGATGGACTAAACAGATTTGGTTTCCAGCTGAGGACTCAGCTTTCTCACCGTTATCCGAACCATTTGCTTGCTCATTATCAGATGGAATTTCTTGATCAAACTGTTTATCAATTTGAAAATGTAGAAATTCTTGTTTGAGTTCAGTATTTTCAAGTCGGAGGTTACTGATCTCAGTTTTGAGTTTATTAATCTCTTTCTTGATAGTATTGATTTCATTTTGTAAATCATTTGTAGAAACAACCTTGTGTTTTTGTTTGTTAAACCTTTCCAAGGTATCTTGAAAGTTAATCCTGGGTTTTGAAGTAGAAGCTTCTGGTTCTTTTAGGAGCAGATTCTTCTTAAATTTAAGAAGATATTCTTCTTTAAGTTCAGGATTAGTGATTTGGGAGATTAGATTTAATAAAAGATTCTCGTTTTCTTCCTCTTTGGATATAACATTGATTGATTTATCCAATGAGTTACAACAAGATTTTTTACAATTGCAACCAAGCTTAATATTAGCAGAATCATTTGATTTAGCTTCTGAGCGATATTCAGAATCACTAGAGCTCATCTCAGGGACATAAGAAGATGAAGTAGGGTGTGTTTCTAAGAGATGAAACAATTCTTCTTGATCAATGACATCGATATTCAGCTCGTTAAGCTTTTTCTTGAACTTGCTAGGTTTCTGGGGGCATTTATCAACAAAATGTCCAGATTTCCCGCAATTATAGCAATTGCCTTTTGAAAAACTAGGTTTCTTTTTTGAAGTAAACTTTGTTTTAGAAAAAGGTTTTCTGTGAGATTTTTTATAAAACTCATCGCGGGGTTTTCTCCTGGATTCCCTGTGAGATTTTGGATGTTTAATAAAATTATGCTCGCGTCGAGATGGAGCAATAGGAGGAAAGCCATATTGTTGACAAAAATTTCCCATTTCATATTTGGCTTTCGAACTATTCTTCAGGTGTTCTCATAGCATTTTTTGATCATTACACATACGGATATCAAGTTTCTTAATTATACTGCATATATCACAATAGGTGTAACTGTCATAATTAAGAAACCCAGAGATATCTGTAAGTTCATCTTTAACCTTATGAGCAAACAGACGTGGTAATCCATAAATAAATTTCTCTTTCCAGTAAGGCTTTTGACTATCGTCACGAAGCATTACTCGAGAAATAAAAACATCTTGATACCAACTATAATCAGACATAGTATGGCATCTCAAATTATTTAAATAATCAGAAATACGATTGGTAATATTGGAAGGAGTTCCAATGAAATGTTTAATTATTGTATAGATCAAAGTATTAACACCATCAGGATGGGCACTCCCGATAGCTTCATAAAAAATAGGCAACCCTTCTTCATTACATTGGACAGCGTTCTGAATGGTTGTCTTGGCGTCATCAGTGAGATGTTTATCCCACCAACTTCGCAAAACACCAGAAAAATCATTGGTTAAAATGGAAACAATATCTGGCTGACGAATATTGTTGTTAATGTATGCATTAGCAACAAGAGACATTTTACTCATGGTATTGAGGATTTCTTGTTCAGAAAGTCCATCAATGTTCCATTCGTAAATCTTATCAACAGAATAAGAAGATTGAGTTTGAAATACTTTTTCTTCAAATCCTAAATCAGGAGGAGTAGGTTTGGAATACCAACTCTTAGTCAGACTCATTGGTTTGGGTCATTTAGAGTGAATTCTAGAAATTTCAAAATCAGGATTTAATTGTAAATCAGTGAAATTCTTTTCAAGTAAATCAATTTCTTTGGCTACTGAATCATCTTCAGATGATGGTTCAGTGGTTTCTGGAAAGACAAACTCTTTACTATTGCGTTCAATTGCACTGGTAGATGGTTGTTCTTTCTTAAGATCAGCAATCATTTGATTGATTTTGTCTAGTCTATAGGCCTTTGTTTCAAAAGTAATTTTGGACCGTGACTGAGGTAAAGCAATAAAAGGTTTTTCAATAACGTGTGTTTTTAACTGATCTTTTGGAGAAACCAAAGGATTTTCAGTTTTGGTAAAAACAGTGTTTGAAGACTGGGAAATAGATTTTTCTGCTTTATCCTCAATTCTATCTAACTGTTGTCCAATTTTATGAAGAGCAAGGTTTGCAAAATTGTTTTGCTGAATAATTTTGTTTGTTTCCTTCAAAATCATGTCTTCATCTGGTTTTCTGGATACAGCAGAAGGAATTTTAAAAGGAGTAGCAGGAATTTCAGATCCTTTTAAAGGGATCAAAACAGTATCAAGATGTGGATGACTGGCATGTACAACCGTTTTGTCCTCTCGAATAAAATCAGTTTTAATTACATTTAAAGCATTCTTAGAAACATAGTAATTTTGAAGGAAATCAAAGAAAAGAATCTCTTGTTGGAGATCGTTCATCTTTTCTTTCCATTTTATTTTTACTCTAAAATTTTCAAAGTCAGAAAAAGTCGTATGATAAGTTTTTCTCTTATCACGGTTTTCTTTTGAATTGTACTCATTAAAGAGTTTGATTAAATCATAGTTAAAACACCTGTTTAAAACATTTAAACTATGATGGATTGGAGGAATGGATGCAGCCATATCTGAAGCTGTTGGAGACAAGGATGATGCATCTTCGTTGTCTGAAATTCAAAGGATGAATTGGCTCGTCTACTAATTGTTCGCAATTTTTTTTATCCATTGATTTTATTTTGTTCCTTTACAACCTAATCTCTGAGTTCCTACTTTGTCTGGAGACCATTTGAGTCAAGAGTCCCTGCCTGGTAAGACCCATTTGCTAGAAGAGCGTTAGGGCAGTTAGGCGTTGAGGTGAGATGAGAGTACTCGCAGGACCCTGAGGTGCAAAGAACCAGTTTGTCTAGAGACAAAATGGAAAAAATGTTTAGATCTAATTCAACAATTAGTTCGAGGTCGTCTATTCCTCCTGATATCATTAATGAGGAAGATTATATTATTGAGGAACCATCCTCAAATACTTCAAACTCTTGGAAAATTCCTAAGATTAGTTTTAACTCTATTTATCAAACTTCTTGACTTCAAAGAAATTTTAATTCTGACTTCCATGTTAAAACCAAAGAACAAACCTATTCAATTTCAAAATCTGATGAAAAATGCTATCTTTTTACCAAGAAACTCATTCAAGAGTCTCTGGCGAAAGGGTACAAGTTTCTTCACATAGGTTCTGTTCAGGTTGCTGTCAAATCTTTAACTAGGATTGGCATACCAGCCTCTATTTTACTATGTTTAAGAGATACTCGTTTTCGAAACTTTGAAACCAGTGCTCTTGGGATTATTCAATCTTCTTTGTTTAATGGCCCTGTCCATTTTGATTGTTTTCCTGATATTTTAATTGCTCTGGATGATCCTCATATCATCAAAGTCTTAACTCTGAATATCCAAACCCTTGGATATGATATGCTTGAGGGCTCTAAACCTCTCGCTCTTGTTTACAGAATTTACTATCGTCTTTTAAAAACAAGTTTATATCCAAAGACGATTTTACAATCTACCCCTGGTCAAACCTTGCTTATCCAGAGTTCAACCAAGAATGCGAACATTCAAGTTCCAAAACCCATTCAGTGGAGCGATATAGATCTCCCAAAAGAATGGATCTTAGAAAATGAATGCCCGCCTCCCCCAAAAAATATCCCTTTAAGTTCAAATATTGACTATATTCAACAATATCTAGACGGAACTGTCAAAATCCGTTTTGATCAGACTAGTACTCCAGCTTTAAGAAGAAATTCTTTTGCTGGATCTAGATCTTCTTTTGTTGGATCTGTTTCTGAATTTCCAGTAAGGAGAGATCAAAATCTCCAACAATTTCTAGAAGATTCAGCCCAAACAGCCCAACCAAATATTGATTTAAAACCAGATTTAAAACTGAAAGGAATTAGCACCTCCTCTCAGATTACTGCTGCTTTTTATTCTGCTAAGGATAAATCCATAAAGGATGAAGCCAAAGAAGACGAAGATGCTGGACCAGATAACTGGAGTTCGGTGACCAGATAATTGGAGATAGTGGACCAGATAACTGGAGTTGGATGATACACAATTATTAAGCTTGGTTGCAATTGTAAAAAATCTTGTTGTAATATATATCCTTAGCAGAATAATCTTGTTTTAAATATATATATATATTTAAAATGAGGCTGGCCTGGCAACAATCTTGACTATCATCGGACCTGATCAATAGTTGAACAGGTATGGTTGTGGTCACGTGTAGAAGAGACACAAATGTGTTAGCTACCTGTTATTCAGGCTAAAGAGTCATATTGAACGTGCCAGTTTTTTTAGTAGATTAGGAGGTGAAGTATAAAATAATAGTAATGCCTCGTTTGTTTTCACAGATGAAATGAGATAAAAATTGAAAATTTAGAATATATTTTTTTAATATTATTTTTGTTTAAAAATTTGAAAAAAATTGTTTATTTTATTTTGTATGAAAATTTGAATTTGAAAAAATTGTAATTATTAAATGAGATGAGACGAGAATGATTTTAATAATTAGGCGTTTTTATTTCTATTTATAGACCAGACATCTATTGGTTTATTCTACGTAGGGAATGAACTCCCGTACAAGATCACAACGTACATGTACATTAATATCTACGAGTCTATAACTTATGCATTGCACAGATTGTTGTGTATGTGTGAGAGAGATTTAGAGAGAGACCAGATTTTATAGTGGAGAAATTCGAAATGGTTTATAGGGTGCTTTATTTGACGAAACAATATAAATGTTGTAATAGCACTTTTGGGTGGAGACTTAAATTAGTTTATATATTTATATATAAAAAAAGAAAACTTAAAAGTTACAATAGTTCATAATGAAATATTTCTTTTAAAAGAGTTATTGTTCCATAAACATAACACTTTACGTTTAATGGGTAGAATGCCATATTAGAGTCATATGATTTCGCTTAAAATACAAAACAATATAAATGTTGAATTAGTGCTTTTGGGTGGAATCTTGAATCGGTTTATATCTTTATATATAAGAAAAGAAAAGAAACTTAAAAGTTACAATAGTTCATAATAAAACATTGCTTTTAAAAGGTTTATCATTTTATAAATATAATATTTCAAATTTAATAGATAGAATGTCTAATTTTATGAATAAAATGCCACGTC
>QEOT01005380.1:288110-366409 GCA_003123785.1 Pterocarya stenoptera
ATATATATATATATATTATACGAATGTGGGGGCCACTGGCCTAGACCTCGGATTTACCGTCAACATGCATTGCCGCGTAAACTACCGCGTAAAAGTCGGGTTCACCACGGAAGCCGACAGATTTTCTGTTTTCCTTGTTCCCCTTACCTTCTCAAAATTTTATTTTATTTTTACAAGATTTTGTTTCATTAACAATGAAGTTATAGCTGTGATTAGTTAATATTAAAAAAAGTTCAGATTATAAATCAAATTATAAATTTGTTAGAAGCTTTCCTGTACACATATTGACGACGAACATTGTCTAAACTTTTAAAAAATTTTCAATTAAAAATATCATTCTCTGTAAAAAAAAATAAAGATAAATCATTCTTTGTGGGTTTTATCCAAATGTTTTCTATCCAAAATCCACACCTATCGATCATCTATAAGTAAAAGAAAAATGGGATTCACATCTATTTTCACTAATTACAAGATTTTCTTGAATTCCTCCAATTCATCTTATTTATATTCACAAAATTGAGTAAATATTATTTTACAAATAAAAATGTTATTTATCATTTCCACACTAACATGTAATTTATTATTTTTATTTATTTATTTATTTAAATATGCATATTTACACGTCAATATATATGTGTTTAAATAGAAAAAAAATGATAAATCACATGTTGATGTATGGTGGAAGAGATGATAAGTAGAATTTTTCAAATGTTCTGCTTCGCAAATTTCATCGTAGATCATGTAAAAATGACTTTTTTGGTTAATCAATATAAATTATTTTTTTAATTTTAATGTTTTCAATTGCGAACTAAAATGACACAATTCAATTGATTTTATGAGCCAACAACTTAAGACATGATACATCATTAGGAATATCAAAATTTTGAATGAAAACATTTATGATTGACATAAGTTTAAAGTTAAGAAATCACGAGAAAGGCAACTGATTTGGTCTTCTTTTCTCTCCATTTTACTTTTTCTCCTACTTTGTTTGTCGTCATGTTTTAATTATTCTTCTAGGATGGTTGTTTGATTCCTCCACATACTCCTTGATACTAATAGATCTATTTACTTGATTCAAAAAATGTCTATAATTTCTCTGAAGAAACGAGGGATAATCAAGAGAAAATAATTGTTCTAAAACCTCACACCAATATTTTAATAAATTCCTATTATACTTTAATTTATTTTTTGAAATTGATATGATAATAAGCATTTTGAGCCAAAGAAATCAAAATGTAATAAATAGGTCATTTACCATCTTTAAAGAAAGAGTTTTGTTATATATAAGCAAGTTTGTATACCAATCTGCATACTAATAATGTTACCTTCATATTCTAAATTTAAATTAGTACTGTTTTCAATAAAATTTACTTTTGACTAATTATATTGAATGGATGCGCGTATTAATGCGCAGAATCACTTACAATTAGATTTTTCCTTAAAGAATATCATGTCTTATACATCTGGTTTAAAGTATCTTGACAAGTGCCGGTTTCTTGGCAAGTGCCACCTCTTTTGTTTTCCCAATCAAGGCTTAAAAATTCTGCCTTTTTCCATTTGCAGTTTCTTGCATTGCGGTCACGCTCGTTTGGATACATAACATCTCATTTTATCTAATTTTAATTAATAATTTTATTCTTATTCATAAATTATTTCAATTCATCTCATTACTGTATAAAGAGTAGAATTTTCTCTACCATCCTGTAATGGTTAAAGGCAAAGAGTCAAAGATAATAATGATATTTTATTTTTTATTCGAAGTTGACAATTTGTTTTGTTTGTTGGGATTACCCACTCCATATTCTATTGGGTTCAGCCGTTCAGGTGGAACCATTTTTAATTTTTCTTTGAAAAAGAAAGAGGTCGCCAATCTGAAGAGGGTACCATTGAATACGAATATAAATTTTGCTGCTTCCAATTTCCATTTCATACAGCTGGAGAAAATCAATTCTAGAGTGGTTGGAAAAAATAATGTTATCCGACTAAGTCACTCATGCATCAATAAATATTAGAAAAATATTAAAATAATATTTACAATTTTAGATTGTGTAAGTTCCGTACATTATCTTTACAAAAAAGTGGATGAATTTGGACCCACAAAAGAAAATATTTTTTTAATAGTAGACTCTATTTTTTTTAAAAATAAGTGCGCGAGATTTACACAATCAAAAACTTCTCTTTAAATTTTGGATAAAAACTGTGTAAGTTTTGAATCCGACTGTGCAAGAGGCCAACAGGGAAGTTCTATTTAATATTTAGGATCTCTATCCAAGACGTTTAAAAGCCAACAAAGAGTGTAGGCTCTTCCACGTTGTCTATCAATTTGAATAACCAAGTCATTTTAATGGTTCAAAGAATCAAAACACACGACCAATATCAGAGAGACGGCAAAGTGGACCAACCAGTACTTGGAACACATGCACGTTCCCTCAGATTTTCAGTCCTTTGACGGTCTTATGCTGTTAGTTTTAATAGGTAAAACGACTTTCTTTATTTATCTGGCGGCCAAAATGCTGAGTCGTTGGCCCAAACTGAAATGGTTTTTGGTGGATCGGATTAAAGTACTCATTCAAGTTCGGAGAGACAATATGTGAAGCTCACCAGAATATCCAACTCATTGAACTTAATATTTATCACATGAATATGCATTGTATCTATATTTTCACCAGAATATCCACATACAAATAATCTACTTGTGCCAGCAAAGCTAACAAGATGGTAGTTTATATACCACTTATGGCAGCATCGAGAGAGAGGGGTTTATTGAAGTTACAACACGTGTTTATATGAAAAAGACAGCAAATTGCAGATAACAACCGGGAGCTGTGCAACTTGAGGTAACTTTACAACTAGTATATACATTTATAGAGATGAAGGGAAAAATAAACACAAGATATGGAGATGTCAAGGCTTTCCAACAAGCCTAAACTGTATTAACAACAGAACATATTTCCCTCTTTGTTTGTTCCTTTCTCAATTAAAAATCTCTGGACGGAGTACTCGTAATTTCTGCACAATCTCTTTTTCAGTAGAACAGAGAAGAAAACCATTAGTATCAGTGCATGTACAGTCAAATTAAACAGGTTACAGGGGTGAAGTCGGAGTGGGTCTTGATGCTACTGCTAAATTGCTGCCCCTACGTCGCCCATGTTGTAGTATGAAAGCAACTTCGTGTTGCTACCCGTGTTGCAGCCTCCCCGTCTCACCCAATCATCATAGAAAGATCCTGAATCCAAATACCAATTTAAGCGCAAATGGAAGTAAAATATCAGTTCTAATTACTAAATGGAAAATATCTTATGGATGGATGTTTTCTGCATAATATCTAGTACCTGAAGGCAGTCATAGAGGCAGCAAAATTACTCGAAGAAAAAAGGAAAGGTGGAATTGCTTAAAACGATGAATGTAGCATTAAAAAAAAGAGTTTATGATTAAGAGCAGAACTAAAAGCAAGAGTGACATAAAGAGACTGACCTGTATTTGACGTTGGCGCTTCAAAGTACTGATGACCCAAGCCATAATGCCACAGACAAACAGAAACTCAGAAACCCGAAGCAAGAAGAGCTGCAGGACAACTAAATTAGCTTGCTTGAGAACTGAAGGACCTTCAACATAAATAGTGCAGCAGTACACAGATAAAGAGAACTTTGAGTTGCAAGCCTGAGATAGCAAGAATGACCTGTCTTTGGTGTCGATGCTGCAAAGTTCTGATGGGCCAAGCTATAATGCTGAAGAGAAACAGAAACTCAGCAGCTCGAAGCAAGATGAACTGCAGAATAACTAAATATCAACTTGCTTGAGAACTAAATGACCTTCAATATTATTAGTGCAGCAGCACACAGAACAATTAATTTTATTTTATCATTAAATGATAATTTAGCTAAACAAAAGAACCTTGAGTTCAAATTGCACTTACAGAGAAAAAAATACACGTGCCATCTTCTCCATCAGGATCTGTGATGGTCAATGCACCATGCAAGAGCAGGATGGCCATTGACTGCTAAATAGAGTAAGATCTTAAATGCCTGTGATTACGAGAAATAGGAAACATTTTCTCCATTTTTTTCCCTTTTTTCAAATGTCATTTAAATGACTTGACAGTAATTGGCATAAATTATTTTCACCCATGATAAGTGGAAACACCTTCAAGAGCTTAATAATCACGCCATGTACTCTAGTTTTTTTCTTTTAAATTTGTCCCAAACCTCTCTTCCATCAAAGAGTTTATATCAGTAAAAGCTAAAATATTTATTCACACTTTGACAGATACTGCAAGCAGCCAATGAGCTATTGGAATGACTACACGAGGTTATAGACTAATAAACCATATAGGTTTTTACTATTCACGAAATTCTCCATGTGTTATCTCTTCCAAAGAATCTACAATTCATGGTCTTACCGTTAGAACAGCTGCACCGCAAAACACATCTACTCTATCATTTGAAGCTGCATACTCATCATATTCAGCTTCCAAAAATATATGTTCTGCCTCTAAAGTTGCCGAGCTGGGAGGATCAATAAGATCCAAACTGGTCCCAGAGATTGTCCAGCTTCCACTGAAAGAAGAAAGTGCCACCATAGGTTTCAAAAGTACATTCAAGTTTTATCTATACCACGCATAATAATAAAACTTGCAAAAACATAAACCTAGACAATTGGACAGAATGAGAAGATTTAACTTGCCCAATATTAATGGCAGACTCTTCAGGGTGAGCTGGAGGACCTGGAGCAGTATAACCAGATTGGTAAGGCTGTACATGGAAAAAAAAAAAGATAACAATTGACAATGAAGTCAATTTAAATAAAAGCTAAAACTATTGCCAGAAATTAATGCAGCCAAAATTATTCCAAAATAGGCCATATTCAGTTTGATCCAAAAATATGCTCATGGAAAACAGATAGGTAGCCTATTCATCTAAAGGTAAAATGTAAGTAAGCAACGCGCACAAAAATCTATGAATCCTACGTATAATAGTTTTTGTCTTGAGTTTTGTTGCAGTTCAAATTTAATTTTCTTAAGAGAACAGAAAACTAGCGGTTCAATCCATGCCCCACATAAGCCTTAAACATCGCCTATCTGAAGTCAGTTTTTTTTTTTCTTCGCAATCCGAAGTCTGTTGTTGTAAGAGACCAGTGATTCTCTCATTTCCCGTTAAATGGTGGGGCACGCATACAAGTACTATTAGAGCAGCATGCACAACAATGCACTACTACCTTGAAGCTGCAGGATCATGATGGTACAAATACTCATGGCAACATCAATGCACCTGATTCGCAGCAGCTGACCTCACATTCTACACTTGTTACTAATCATTCCATTGTAAATAATTTACTAGAAAGTCCCTCACATAGATGAGCTGTTGTGCACCTTTTAGTATTTACAGAGTTATTTACTGAGCTGTACAAATATTCTTTTATTCCTTTGTTAGTTAGTTTTTCTTTTGCAATATATAAATGGCAGTAATCTGTAATGCGCAATACCAATGAATGAGAAGCAGTAGCACTTTTAATCAATTCTCACTCTCTGTTATCTTCTTCTTTCCTTTTTCTCTTTATTCTCACATGGTACCAGAGCCATAGAGTGAGTTTTTTTTTTTTTCTTTCCCGCATGGCTATCGGCCCAAACAGTTCTTCATTTCTTGATTTTACCAAATTCTCAACCCTTATCGACTTGACCATGGGGATAATCCTTCCATCCCTTTGGTTCCAGATCTCCTCACCACAGAAAATTACACTATTTGGTCAAGAGCTATGAGAAGAGCTCTTCGAGCCAAAAACAAACTTGGTTTTATCAATGGCCCTTTACTAAAACCAAAAGCCTCAACTGATCCCTTGTTTGATGCCTGGGAACTCTGCAATGACCTAGTTGTCTCCTGGCTACAAAACTCCATCAATCCAACTCTAAAATCTAGCATTGCAATGGTTGATGATGCTAGACAAATTTGGGTTGAACTCCAGGATTGTTTCACTCAACAAAGTGGGCATCGCATTTTTCAATTAAAAAAGGCCTTGGCAGGTTTGCAACAAGAACTTGATTCTGTTAGCATTTACTTTGGCAAACTTAAAACTCTATGGGATGAACTCACTATATATGATCCTTTGCCTAACTGTATTTGCGGTAAACTCACTGTTCTATTTGATAGATACCAGAGGGATTGCGTAATACAATTTCTCATGGGCCTCAATGAGTCTTACCATGTTACTCGTGACCAAATCATGTTGTTGGACCCATTGCCCCCCATAAACAAAATCTTTTCTATGATTCAGCAGCAGGAAATGAAGAATGCTATGCTTTCAAGCCTTCCCTCCCCTGATTCTATGGCCCTTGCTGTTAGGCAGCCATACATCTCATACAAACCCCCATCCAGACCAACCAATTCACAAAAGCGTGACAAACCATGTTGCACACACTGCAAAATCCAAGGCCATGTTGTAGAAAATTGCTTTAAAGCAGGAAATGCCCAAACCCCAATCTGCACTCATTGCCACATGTCAGGTCACATGGCAAACAAATGCTATAAACTTCATGGCTACCCACCTGGGCATAGGTTGCATGTTAAGGGTAATTCTCATGCTTTTTCCTCTGCCAATCTCACCTCAGTTGATCAAGCAGTCACTCCCGATGAGAACCTGACCTTCACAAAGGATCAATACCAGCAATTGTTGTCTCTATTGCAATCCAAGGAAGCTTCCATTGCCACTCACTCAGTTAACTATGTCCAAGCAGATTCCACTCAACCTTCCCTCATGACTGGTAACCACTTTTGCCTCACTTCATCCACTCAAGCACACAAAACAGCATCACAACAACCTTGGATTATTGACACTAGTGCTACAGATCACATGATCTGTAGCATCTCATTTTTTTCAGCTATCACATCACATGTTTCCTTCATGGTCAGACTTCCCAATGGCCAAACAGCACCTGTTACTCACATGGGCACTGTCCAAATCACCAACACATTAGTATTGCATAATGTGGTATGTGTCCCCTCTTTCAACTTCAACTTGATCTCAGCAAGACAATTGACTAACTCCCTTTCTTGTTGTTTCATATTCTTTTCACAAATATGTTTTATTCAGGACCTTTTGTCATGGACCACGATTGGCATGGGTGAGATAAAGAATGGCCTATACCACTTGCTAGATGATGCAGTCCAACCAACAGCTCTTCTTGAACAGTTTTCTACTTCTTTGCATAAAAATATTTCTGTTTCCACTACTTTCAAATCTGTTGATTTAATTTCATACCTTTGGCATTGTAGAATGGGCCATACACCCATTTCAAAGTTAAATATAATCTCAGATCCTTCTATCAAAACTCACTTGTCTACTATCTCTAATGAAACACCTTGTCTTGTTTGTCCTATTGCAAAGCATCATAAACTTCCATTTCCCATTAGCACTCATAAAAGCAAAAAAATATTTGAACTCATATACTGTGACATATGGGGCCCTAACTCAGTTGAAGCTTATGATGATTCCAAGTACTTTCTGACCATTGTCGATGACTTTTCTAGAAGTACTTGGATCTATCTACTCAAAGCTAAGTCTCATACTAGACCCTATATTGAGGCTTTCTGCAACTTAATAGACACTCAATTCCATACCAAAGTTCAAATTCTCAGAAGTCAGAAGTGATAATGGCCTCGAGTTCCAAATGACAGATTTTTCAATAAAAAAGGGATCATACACCATAAAACCTATGTGGAAACCCAACAACAAAATGGGGTTGCCGAGAGGAAGCATCAACACCTTTTAGATATTGCTCGAGCTCTTAAAATACAATCCAACCTCCCTAACAAATATCGGAGTGATTGCATCCTCACTGCAGCCTATATTATCAATTGAATCCCTAGTCCATTGCTATCCAACAAAACACCTTTTGAGCTCTTATTCAACTCCCCTCCCACATAGTCCCACATGAGAGTATTAGGCAGCCTGTGTTTTGCCTCAACTCTATCTCAAAATAGAAGAAAATTTGACCCTCGAGGCAGAAAGTGTCTTTTCCTTGGATACCCCTTTGGAGTTAAAGGTTACAAACTCCTTGACCTTGACACTAATTCAGTCTATATTTCCAGAGATGTCACATTTTATGAGCATATTTTTCCCTTTCATCATCATATTCTTCCCTCACCTCCTTCTCAGCTACCACTTCATGATGGTTTTTCAATTTTTCCTTCCTCCTCTAATATGCCTACCAATTCTTCTCTGCCTCCTCCACAAACCACTACCAATTCTATGACTTCCCCTCCATCATCTTCTCCAACATCACCTTCATCTTCCACATATTTACTTCTGACCCTATACTTCCTGCATTTCTTGCATCACCTTCTTCTCTGCCATCTCCTCCAATTCAACCTGTCCTTCGAAGATCAACAAGAACAAGAAGGGCTCCTCAATATCTCCAGGACTTCCACTGCTAGCAGTCTTCTTCCATCTCACCTACTCAATCTATGGTCTCACCACCTCCCATCTCAGGTATATCTTTTCCCTTATCTGCCTCCCTTTCTTATGATCACTTATCATCTACCTTTTTTTCTTTCTTTCTTTCTTTCTTTATTTATTTTTTATTTTTTTATTTTTAATTTTTTTATTATTTTTTTTTCTGGCACTATCTCTTCACACACTGATCCACACACTTACAAACAAGCTGCTAAGGACCCCAACTGGTGTAAGGCAATGGAGACTGAACTTGATGCTTTAGAACTCAATAACACTTGGGTCCTCACTGATCTACCCCTTGGCAAAATTCCCATTGACTGCAAATATGTCTATAAAACAAAGTACCACTCCAATGGCACTATTGAGAGAAAGAAGGCCAAGTTGGTTGCTAAAGATTTCACCCAACGAGAAGGAATAGACTACCATGAGATCTTCTCCCCAGTGGTTAAAATGGTCACTGTGAAAACACTCTTAGCCTTAGCAGTTGTGAAAGGATGACAACTTCAACAGTTTGATGTAAACAATGTTTTCCTATATGGTGACCTCAATGAAGAAATTTACATGAAAAGACCTCCTGGCTACCAAAAGGGCACACTTGGTCAAGTATGCAAACTGCTCAAAAGTCTCTATGTTCTCCAACAAGCTTCACATCAATGGTATGACAAATTTTCTCACTCTTTCATTCAATTTGGTTTCACCTAATCAAAGGCTGATTATAGCCTTTTCACTTGTATAAATGGTGCCACTTTCACAACCCTCTTAGTCTATGTGGGTGATATAGTAGTGGCCAGTAACTCCCTCCATTCCATTTATGTTCTCAAAACCTTCCTCAATCATCACTTTAAAATCAAAGACCTTGGCCCCTTAAGGTATTTTCTTGGCATTGAGGTTGCTAGATCACCATCTGGTATCCATCTTTGCCAATGAAAATACAGCCTAGACATCCTTGCTGACTCAGGCCATCTAGCTTCCAAGCCTTTAAAAATTCCCATGGACCAAAACCATAAACTTAGCAAGACCTTTGGCTCTCCCTTATTTGACCCCACTGTCTATCGAAGACTCAAAGGTAGACTCCTTTACCTCACCATCACAAGACCAGATATAAGCTACCCTACCCAAGTCCTCAATCAGTTTTTGGATCATCCTTCCACCACCCATCTTGCAGTAGCTCACAAAATCTTAAGATATCTAAAAAATGCTCCTGGTCAAGGCATCCTCTTATCTTCCACATCACCACTTCATCTCCAAGGTTATTGAGACTCTGACTGGGCTTCTTGCCTTGACACAAGGAAATCCGTGACTGGTTTTTGCATATTCTTGGGCCGCTCTCTTATTTCTTGGTGCTCCAAAAAGCAAACTATTGTCTCTCGATCTTCTGCTGAGGCAGAATATCGTGCTATGGCCTCCATCACCACAGAATTCACTTGGCTTAGACAGCTCCTCTCTAATCTATCCATTCCTCATCCACAAGTTGTTGATTTATTCTATGATAACCAAGCTGCACTTCACATAGCAGCCAACCCAATTTTTCACAAAGGACCAAGCATATTGAAGTGGATTGCCACTTGATCAGTGATGAAATTCTCAAGGGTAACATCAAAACTGCTCATGTTTCAACTAACTCACAACTTGCTGACATATTCACCAAGTCTCTGCCCTCCTATCTTCTCTACTCACATCTCTCCAAGATGGGAATAGTTAACATCTATTCTCCATCTTGCGGGGGGTATTGGAGCAGCATGCACAACAATGCACTACTGCATGCACTACTACCTTGAAGCTGCAGGATCATGATGGTACAAATACTCGTGGCAACATCAATGCACCTGATTTGCAGCAGCTGACCTCACATTCTACACATGTTACTAATCATTCTATTGTAAATAATTTACTAGAAAGTCCCTCACATAGATGAGCTGTTGTGTACCTTTTAGTATTTGCAGAGTTAGTTACTGAGCTGTACAAATATTCTTTTATTCCTTAGTTTGTTAGTTAGTTTTTCTTTTGCAATATAAAAATGGCAGTAATCTGTAATGCGCAATACCAATGAATGAGAAGCAGTAGCACTTTTCATCAATTCTCACTCTCTGTTATCTTCTTTCCTTTTTCTCTTTATTCTCACAAGAATGGCATTTAAAATAAAATAAAAAAGTGAACATCATTTGATAACCAGGGGAAATGTTTCTACTAGTGTGGTTGCTCCATGTCATTCTTGAGTACCCGGATGCTTTCTTGATGCCATTAAAAATAAAAAATAAAAAATCAATGGTTAAATTTCAAAGATGGAGTAAGCATTCTAGTGTCGAGGAAAATCAACTTTAATATCACGTTTGCTGCTTAGAAAATATCCCCAAAAAGATAGATTCAAAAAGCATACCTGAAGACAGATCTCACAAGTTATATCTCCTTTCTCATTGCACCAATTCTGAACACAATTTCTATGCGCATACTGAAATTATATATATATATAAATATATATATATATATATATGAAATCAATAATACATCGGGGAAAACCAAGTAACAAAAACAAAATTATGCCAGTTACACTGTTTAAGAGAAATAAAACAGAAAATACTAGAATTCTCACTTCCTATAGTAGTTCCTAGAAAAAACCACCCTAGAATAAAGCACCTTAATAAACACTTTCATTTAATACCAAAGGAAGTGACTTGTTACTTGTTAGCTTTAACAATTCTTGGAAAAATAAAAGAACAGTTACTAATGGCCATTTATATTTATTAAAGCTCTCATTTTTTTTAGGACTCTTTTCTATTCTTCATATATAAGGTAATTAAATAGTTTTTATTACATATTAATTAATATATTTTTAATAAAAAATTGCCTTCCTATAAATGTTCCTTTTTTTCAATCAAATTACCAATGAAGTATACTTCATATCACAATTATTTATTTGATATACCTCAAATTTGATAGCGAGGCAAAAATGGGTTTTAAAGCTTATACCTTGAGGCTTACCTTGAGGCTTCCGCTGCAAGCACAAGGGGTCTCCAAGCCCGTGACGGAGACGCTATCCTCCTCCTGGCAAATGCGGCACTCCGCCATCTGAATCAGTGATTCTTTCTCATCCGAGCCGTCCCTTTGTTCAACCCTCTTATTCTTATCCATCGAACACGATGTCAATGTGCCTGCCCCTTCTGCGCCTGGGGGCCCAGAAGGACCCTCAGCCAGCGGCTCCGTCCCAGTGTGATCACTCATATTCTCTCCGGAACCTCTAATTCACTACGATATTGTCCAAGCCCTTACGAAATATCTAACACGCCCTTGCTTTCATTTCCAAAACTGAAACTAAAAAACAAAAACCCTCGCATCAATAATGATCATGATAAAATAAATGTCGCGAAATTAAGAAAGTAGTGCCGAGAGACCTCTTGATAGCGCAGGGGAAGGCAGCGGATCAGAGATTTCCGAGAAAGAACCAGAGGGAAAATGAAATGAGAGGGAATGCAATGGCAGAACTGTCTGTCAATAATGATAAGCATTTCCTCCGTCAATAATGATAAAACTTTTATAACAGGGGAAATGCTTGTCGGGGTTTTCCTATGTGACTTGTTTCGAATTTATCGAAAATTGCTAATACCGAGACCTCTGAGCCACTGCCTTGCAAACCCCGTTGACGATCGGTGAACACGAGGTCCAGACAAGAGGACCGATCGTCAATGGCGTTTGCTAACTTGTAATTCTGTCATATCGGAGATGCATTGCCATGAAAAGGACTGTGTTTCCACTAGTCGGATCCGGTTCAGAACACCACGGCTGTAGCCTGGAACAAGGCATGGCCGTGCTGTGTGAAGTCTGGACCTGCGAAGAAAGTGTTTGGAGAAGGATGTCCTTGGAGCTGACGAGTGTACTTGTGATCGAGAAGGCCTTGGGCCATGGCGGACGTTTTTTTTTTCGTGTTATTTAGGCGTTTGGATAACGAAAGTTTTTCGACTCCTCTAATTTTATTATTACAATTTTTTAAAATCTTTATAAAAAATAATAATAATTTTAATTTTTTCAAAATTTAAGATAATAATAATATTTTATTTAACTTAAAATTTTTTTTTTATCTAAAATCATTCCATTATCTAAACCGTACGTTAATTTCTCTGTTATTTTCATAAATGAGATGAGATGAGTTAAGATTAAAGTTAAAAATTGAATAAAATATTATTAGAATTTTTTTTAAATATTATTTTTATTTTGAGATTTGAAAAAGTTAAATTATTTATTTATTTTGTATAAAAATTTAAAAAAATTATAATAATTAGATTAAATGAGATGAGATAAATTGAGACAAATTGTAAAAACAAACTAGACAAATGAAATATTTTCCTGCTCAGATACATTTTTATCGGGGATGGCTCGACAGGATAGCTAGCTGTGTCCAGTATGGCTTGATAGCTAGCTATTCAACACTTAAAATTGGCAGAGATACAACCATAGTAACACTAGCATGTTGATTTTTTTTTGTTTATAGTATATATATATATATACTCTATTATAATAAGTATTTATCTAACTGTAAATAATAACTTTTGTTATTTTTCGTTAACTTTTTTTGTTTTTCCGTTAAGTTCGTTAAATCCTGTTTTATCAAAAGACCCTTAACATTTTTGATCATTTGACGTCTAGCTTCCTTATATAATTTAATGAAGAATCATGTTTTATCAAAAAACCATTAATAGTCCAGCGGCACACATGAATTGACATCTCTTAATTTTCATGTCCTTTTTATTCTGACAGTATACTCATTTTTCTTTCTTTTTATTTCAATTTTTTTTAAATAAAAAAATTGAAATGACTTTACTCATAAATGCTTTAAAGCATTCTCATTGTAAAACTCAACTTTAAGTAAATTTAATTAATAAAATACTTAAAACACTCAATATATAATATTAATTATTAATTTAATTATAATATAATTATTATTAATATTAATATTGAATATTATTAATTTGATCAGTATATAATTATTATTAATATTTTAATTAGTAGAATTATAAAATGTGATAAAAAAATTTAAAAATTATTAAATTAATAATATTTTATTATTATATAGAGAATAAATAGATAATCCAATATAGATGCAGACTAATGCTCATATTTTACTGAAGTTTAGGTCTTTTTTTGTTTGGATTCAGAGATGAGTTAGATGAATTGAGATGGTTTGTGAATAGTAAAATAAAATATTTTTAGAATATTATTTTTTTAATATTATTATTATTTTGAGATTTGAAAAAGTTGAATTGTTTATTATATTGTGTGAAAATTTGATAAAGTTGTAATGATGAAATGAGATGAGTTGAAGATGTTTGTGAATTCAAACAAGACCACGTGACTTTCTTTAACCTTATATTTTCTTTTCACAGACAAATAAACTACTGACTTTTTATTTTATTTATTTATTTAAATCATTATGTCAGGTGCACCTCGGGACTAACACACCCGGGGCTGTTCTCTAGTATATATATATATTGATAAGTTTGTTTATAGTTGTTTCAGTACAACTTATAATTGAACAAACATAATCTATAAAATATGAATTGAAATGATAAATACTTTTTTCTATTGATTAATAATAATTTTATTAATGGTAGAAAGTAGGCATAGCCCATGTACATGGAAAATTGAAATGATAGATACTAAGTAGAAACTAATGAAAAAATATATTTGTTCATAGTGATGAAGTAATGAAAAATAGTACTTGCGCAACATCTTCCTTGTTCCAGAGCTGTAGGAAGTGGAATAAGTTGCAGAGTATATGCAGGGAAAAACAAGGAAGGCATTACTCATACATGAAATTGAACAAAATCAACCATAACCTCTTGGTAAGCCAAATTTGTTAACAAGGAAGCTGAGAGGGGTGGTCGTTGTGGTTGCTTGGCATGGAGTGGTGGCTCGGGAGGAGTACGGCGGCACTGGGGAGAGCTGGTGGCTGTGGATTGTGAACAGAGCAAGGGAGAGAGGAAGGGCCTCAGGCTGCTGGGCTAGGCGTGGAGAAGAAGGGGGCTTCGACAGAGGACTGGTGATGATGTTGAGGTGTGGGTGGTGGCGAACAGCACCCCTAATGGCGATGATATAGAGAGATCCGAGAGAGAGTGAGAGGTGAGGCTAGATTCGGAGAAAAAGAAAGAGATCGGCATGAGGGTTGGGGGAGAAGGAGGGGGTGGTTGTCGTGGTGAGATGGCGGTGGTGTGGGCTGCAGTGAAGGCGGCACTGGGCAGCGGCAACCATGGAAAACCCAAGAGAGAAGAAGCTATGGAGAGGAAGAGGGAGGAGGAGATCTGTGTCTGTTGGAGGGGAGGAGGAGAAGGTGGCCAGAGAGGTGGGGTAATTGGCAACAGGTTGTGTGTGGCAGCTTGGGTTGTGCACGGTGAAGGCTTGAGGGAGGCGAGGGATTAGGAGAGAGGGGGGAGGGGGGGGGGAGATGGCTGGAGGGAAATGAATAAGGGGAAAACTGGTTTAAATTTTATTAGCTTTTGTGGTGAGTTAATATCGCCGCAAAATCAGAAAACATCTCCGCAAAACATCATGTTATATAATACATTGAGTATTTAATTACTTGCTTACAAGACATGTGTAATTTCCACCATTTTAACATATTATATAAAATTGTCATTTTTACATAAAGCATACTTTACAAGTATATGTCATGAAAAATATTTTCAAGTATAGCAATAGCATGAAAAATAATTTTTTTTCACGATTCTAATGGTTAGGATGAGGAATTATCCTAGTGGAATTTCTTTGTCCACTTTGGAGTGAATAAGAATGGAGTGAAAACTTTTGAGTTGACAAAGAACCGTCAATAAGTTTCGAATGGATTTTTTTTTTAAATGTCAGAATAAAGTCATTTATGACACCTAATGCTAGTAGGTGCATACATTATGATGTTATGTTACCAATGCATTGAGAACGAGTCTGCAGACAACGTAATTGCAACATGAGTTGTACTACGGTCACCAACAGGTACTCACAGTGCATAATGAGAAGCTATGATGATACCATACGTACTTATGTCATTGTTAATAATGGCTTTAATAATGATGTAAAGTTATGTTTTTGAAAAGAGAAAGTGAAAAGGTTCTTTGTAAAAAACATGTGCATAAAAGTCTTTTTAGAATGTCGAAGAATCTGGATGGGAGACAAATACGGATATTTTTATTTGCATAGTATGCATTTCATGTATATAATTAATTATGAATATTTTATCTCTGTGCAAGTTGGTTATTTAACTTATTGAGATTTTAAGTAAATCTCACTCTTGTGGATTGGACCCACTACCATTCTCCAAAATGGTAGAAGTTGTGTCAGGACCAGCTTTTGATAAGCAGGATGAACCGTTGGATACAGATGGGTGAGGAAGAACCTAATCTTGAGGGAAGGCTGGATTTAATTTTAATGTTCATAACTCTGACTCTATATACCATAGAGCAGATGCGAGAGCTAATATAATTATATAGTTTCAGTATTATGAGATTCTATCTCCCACGTTATGTTGAACTTTTGTGAGCCTCTTAAGTGAAGAAGTATCATTTTATGGTTAATTAATATTTTGGGATGTTTAGTTCATTCTGGTATCAATTATTTTTATCGCCTTTATTTTCACTACGATTATTGCATACTGCTAGTTGCATATTATGATGCATTGCATATTAATTGCCATGAACGGTATATAACCTTGTGTTGCATGTCTTGACACTCTAAGTTTCTATTCCATCCCAAGCAGAAGTTGGGGCTCAACAATTACTATGTTATTTTTCTGGATGATTTTAGAAATTTACATTATTCTATTCATTGACCAAAAAAATCTGAAGTGGAACCTACCTTCTACATTTTTCAAAAGCTTGTTGAAAGACAATTTGATTTCAAAATTAAATCGGTTCAAACCGATTGGGGTGGAGAATATAGAAAATTAACTCACTTCTTCCAATTTCTTGGTATTCATCACAGAATAATTTTTCCTCACACTCATGAGCAAAATGGCTCCATTGAACACAAACATCGTTATCTTGTTGAAACTAGACTCTCTCTTATGGCTCATGCTCATGTGCCCAAAAAATATTGGTCCTATACCTTCCAGATGACCTGTTTACTTATAAATAAACTCTCATCTCCAATTCTTAAAAATCAATCTCTTATTGAATGTCTTTTTAAGAACAAGCCTGATTATAATTTTTGAAGACTTTTGGATATGCTTGTGGGCCCAACCTCCCACCTTATAATACT
Organism: Pterocarya stenoptera; assembly: GCA_003123785.1. Taxonomy (NCBI): domain Eukaryota; kingdom Viridiplantae; phylum Streptophyta; class Magnoliopsida; order Fagales; family Juglandaceae; genus Pterocarya; species Pterocarya stenoptera. The sequence goes on from QEOT01005380.1 coordinate 304,794, forward strand.
CACAAGCTTGACTATCGATCTAAGTTGTGTGTTTTCCTTGGATATAGTCATTCTCATAAAGGCTATAATTGTCTACATATACCTACTGGTCGTGTATATATATCTCGCCATGTCCAATTTGATGAAAGTCGGTTTTCCTTTTAGGAGTGTAATTTTGTTTCATCAGTCCCTACTAACACGGCCCACTCCCAGTAGGCCACTCTTCCTATTTGTTTGCAGGTTCCAGTCGATGGCCATTCACCACCATTTGGCCCATCACTAGTAATCGATCCCACAGTTGGCCAAACTACGACATCTGGCCCCCATCAGTCCTCAGCATCAGGCCCTAATATCTCACTAATTCCACCTGCATAAGTCTCACGTGCCACCATAGTGTCATCTTCCTCAACAAATGCTCCTAATGCCATGGCTGTCTTTGCACCAGCCAAAACATCTATTTCAGACCAGCTTGTTGCCCCCCGTACACATTTAATGTGTAGGAGCTCCAAAATCAAATTCGGTGTCCCAAAAATCGAACAACGGTACCATAATAGACTCTATTTCTCAAGAACTCACATGTTTTGCCATTGCTTCCAAGCACCCAGAATGGAGACAAGTCATGAACGACAAGTTCAAGACTCATTTACGCAATGACACCTGGCAACTTGTTTCAGCCTCTCCTCAAATGAATATTATCGGATGTAAATGGGTGTATTGGTTGAAACATAATGCTGGTGGTAGCATTCAGAGGCACAAGGCTCGGTTAGTGGCCAAAGGATTTCATCAACAACTTGGCGTTTACGCAATGACACTTGGCAACTTGTTCCAGCCTCTCCTCAAATGAATATTATCGGATGCAAATGGGTGTATTGGTTGAAACATAATGCTAGTGGTAGCATTCAGAGGCACAAGGCTCGGTTAGTGGCCAAAGTATTTCATCAACAACTTGGTGTGGACTATGGCCAAACCTTCAGTCCGATTGTTAAACCACAAACTATTAGGCTTATCTTGTCTCTTGTAATCATATTGAAATGGCATATTCGGCAACTCAACGTTAACAACGCATTTATGCATAGTGATCTTACCGAATAAGTATTTATGGCCCAAACGCCTAGTCTTATTCACCCACAATATCCTCACCATTTATGACCTTAAGCAAGCTCCCCGATCGTGGTTTGCCAAGCTCAGTTCTCAACTACTTGAATTCGATTTTCTCTCATCCAAAGCTGACACTTCTCTCTTTATTTCTTGCCAACACAATTTGGAACTATTTATTCTAGTCTATGTTGATGATATCCTTATTACAGGTTCCTCATCTCAACCAGTTGATTCTCTCTTGCGGCACCTTCGGAATAACTTTCCCATTAAAAATTTTGGCCAATTTCATTATTTTCTAGGGGTTGAAGCACAATTTGATTCTGATAGCATATTCCTCTCTCAATAGAAATATATCCTAGACGTCCTTCACCACACAAATATGACTAATGCCGCACTCGTAGCCACACCAATCATGTCTTCATTTCACACCCTCACACTGTTTGACAATGATTATTTTCATGATCCTACACTCTATTGTAGCACAGTGGGTGCCCTCCAATATGTCTTGCCCACTTGGCTTGATCTCTCATTTGTAGTCAACTGTGTGTGCCAATATATGCACCGTCCCGCTGTCAACCATGGACAACCATCAAACGCATCCTACGCTATGTTAAGGCCACATTCATGCATGGTCTTCGTATAAAACCAAATTCCTCTAATCTTCTACATGACTACTCAAATGCAGATTGTATCAGTTGCCCTGCTGATCATTGTTTTACAAACAAGTGGCTATCTAATTTTCTATGGCAATAATTTAATTTCATGGAGTTCTCGTAAGCAACAAACAATTTCTCGATCCAATACTGAGGCTAAGTACAAAGCCTTAGCCAACTCAATCGCTGAATTAATATGGCTACAAGATCTCCCAATTTGAGAACTTGGTGTTTATTTGCCTCAACCTCTTACTCTATGATGTGATAATATTAGTGTCATTTATCTTTTGGTCAATCTCATTTTTCATGCTTGTACTAAGCACGTGGCTATTGATTTTCATTTTGTAAGAGTACGAGCAACCTGCGAATGTCCCCACCAAGCCCTTGGTTGCACTGAAGTTTGCCACTCTCCACTCCAAGCTCATCATTGCTTCCTCCCCGTTGAACTTGCGGGGGCGTGACAGTGCACAGTCTGTCCCATGCATCAATCCACCATATCCTCTACGTTAAATGGTTCGGTGATCAAAATTTCACCAACGCATGTGCAGGCAATAACCTCTGCAAATCAAGCCCCCAGCTAGCTCCACAAATCATGCATCTAGCCTGTGCTATCTTACCTTTTTTTACTGATGCATTCTCTCCTAGAATTATGGGATTGCACTTATATATATTTGTACTCATGTGTATTAGTTATTATTATTGAGACAATATTTTCACAATCTGTTTTACTTATATGTCAAAATATGATCTTGTAATTAATTTTTTTCTAAGATAATCTTATGCCATGTGGTATCATTGCATAACAAATTAACTAGGCTGACATATTTATTTTTTGAACAGTACTATAGTTATAAAAAGATTTTACAAAAAAAAAAAAATTTACAAACTAATATAATTTTATGTGATACATTAAATTTATTTTATAATAAAAATAATTTTATAATCTCACGTATTACATAAATTCATAGTAATTTACAAGTTAATTATTTTTATGAAATCCTTTTTATAGTCAAGATTTCTGTAATTTATTTCCAACCCGAAATAGTCTTGATGTAAATATTAGTTGAACATTTCAAGCTGTACACGGCATCTTTTTTTGTCCTTTTCCTTTGACATTTCCCTGTTCGTGGGGGAAAAAAGAAAAGAACATTTCGGCTATATGGGGACCAAATAATGATCTCAACCAAGATTCATTTGAGAAATTGAACTGCATGCAGGCATGAGATCTTTTTTTTTTTTTTTTTGAGAAAGCAGGCATGAGATCTAGATGAAGGTGCATGCATGCATGGGTCAAAGTAGATTAGATTTGGACATTTATCTTCCTAATTTATTAATTGGCACAACTGATCAATAACGCAGTTCTCGGGACTTGACCACAAGATCTACTTACCAACGCCATCATGTGTTTATAATATTATATATATGGGGCCGGTTTGCAGGTGTCATTTCATGATCTACAGAAAACCATCCATATAAAAATTAAAAAATAGATCGGCAGCTTTCGGATCCCTAGCTTTTTCCATACATGCATGGATGTGTAGTACCTAATATTCCCAAGGGCCTATCTTGCGCATAGCTATCAATCGTCGCTGCCCAGTTTTGAACTAATTTCTTCAAACTATTTGGGATGCATCGACCTGTTCTCTCTGCAGCCACCGGCGGAAAGTATATATACTTTCATGAAAGATCTCTCTCCTCTCTCTCTAGGAGTCTAGATCGATCTACGTGCATTATATTGTGGATTTGGAAAGATCACATAACTATTGGATCGAAGTGCTTTTGGGGCTACTTTTATATATTATCTTGTGGAATGCTTTTAGGCTACTTTTACTTACGTACCGACGCTAGACGATGTTGATGGAGTGCTATAAATTATATACGTACGTACACATATGCAATGGGTATTTCTTAAACATCGATATTCATAGAATTACCCAAAATGACAATATTGCAATAATACCTGATCAGCTTGGCTTCGCGGGATTTCAAAACCTCAATCCAATTGCCTGCAGCTAGGCATGTAAAAATTGCAGAACCAAAAGGATGCTAGCTGTACCGCAAGAACGGTCTTATTCGATCGTATGCAGCCTTGATGCGTACGTATGCATCCAATTAGTACATGAACGCTGGAGTTGCAGTGCATGGAAATACGCACAATATCTCATCTGAAAGGACAGTACTAAAGTATCCCATGCATGGAAAAAAGAATCCTGTACTGGAAAGATTAATGCATGCGGCCTGTGACATGTGAGTGGACTTGCTTTTTTGGTAATGGTTACGGCCAATTGCAAGAGGAACAGTAGTACCTCGAGTATCGCTCGATGTTATTGCTGAACTTGAATGGTTATCTACTCATCCTCACTTTCAAACTTTCAGAAACCAGTTATTTTCACTACTATTATTGGTGTTATTTATCCAAAAAGATGCCACTTATAAGGGATCAGACATGAGTACGTAGGTCCTCGATTAAAAAAACTATATGTATGCCTTCTCCCTTTATATGAAACCCGTGATTACAGATAGTGGGCAACAAAAGATGGAATGCCCGAAGGGAGAGGTGATGGAGAGCCAAAACCAGCTCCCACAGTCCGAGCAACGACCCAAAGGCACTACCTTCCTCAAAACTTGCTTTAACGGGATCAACGCCTTATCAGGTCTATCTATATATATAAAGATGCTTTAGATACCATGAAAAAAAAGGTAGGCATGATCGAGTAATGATTTAAACGGATCATTTGAAAGTACGTTGTTGTCCAGGATGCCGATCGAAGACAACATTTAATATAATCTAATATGAATTGCTAGCTGCATGTAAATCACTGCTTTGCTTTCAGCTCGTTCGTGGTTGCATAATCACGAATTTGTATACGTATAAAGCAAACACCATGCTTATAAACAATCTAAGGCGGTGCTACAGGAAAGAACTATATGATCACTGATTATATTTAACCTATTTAGTATGTTTTCCAGGTGTGGGGATTCTCTCAATTCCATATGCACTTTCTCAGGGAGGGTCGCTGAGCTTATTACTTCTTTTCCTAGTAGCAATTCTCTGCTGCTACACAGGGTTCCTTCTACAACGATGCATGGCTGCAAACCCCATCATCAAAACTTATCCTGATATAGGTGAGGCAGCTTTCGGATACAAAGGAAGAGCCATGATATCCATTTTCATGTATCTCGAGCTGTACTTAGTTGCAGTAGAGTTTCTGATATTAGAAGGTGACAATTTACACAAGTTGTTTCCGGACATGGGCTTCAAAGTCGCAGGCCTACGAGTTGGAGGGAAAAACGGCTTTGTTTTCCTCACTGCCCTTGTAATTCTGCCAACTACATGGCTGAAGAACTTAGGTGTGCTGGCCTATCTTTCTGCTGGAGGGGTTTTATCTTCCGTTATTTTGGTTGTTTGTGTTTTCTGGGCTGGTGCTGTGGATGGGGTGGGATTCCATGAAGGGGATATGCGGTTGAAATCGGGAGGACTCCCTACTACTATAAGCTTGTTTGCCTTCTGTTATTGTGGTCATGCGGTTTTCCCCACTCTATGCAATTCCATGAAAGATAGAAGCCAGTTCTCTAAGGTAAGTAGCAGCTGCATCTCCAACATCCCAAATTAAAGATTAATTCAAATCATTTTCACATAATGATAATATTAAGTGAATATAATTTAATTAAGTGAACCATCAAAGGAACAAATAGTTCCCAAGATAAGCTGCCAGCCACACCATTTGGGTTTATAAATTTAAATTTTAATATTTCTCTTATAAATCAACTAATTTTCATGTCAGCAGTGTGTATATATGTCTTTCACATCAATTACTAGCTATTTCAGCCAATATATATATATATATTTATATATATCAAAGTTCATGCCAAATGGGATCCACGCATGGCTGGGCCATAATGTTTTTCTTCCTTTTGTTTTCTAGGCTTGTTTTTTTTTTTCCTCATTTTATCCTACGTACGTTTTGTGTTTTTCTTTCATTATTTCTGTTTTGTTTTTCTCACTTTTTCTTAAACATGTGGTAAAACGTTACCGGCCGCATTACTTGTACAAAGTTGGACACAGTACGACTAGTTTGGCAAGAGGCCATAACCCAGGTCCTTATTTGACGAAAACTAAACTAATTTAAGATGCTCATCTAACAGCTGAAAAAAAACAATAAAAAAACAAAACACATAAACACAGGTGTCAGTTTTCCAATTTATTCTATTGTATTGGAAAGCTTCTACACACACACACACAGAGACATATATTGTTTAGTTTTACTTAAAAAAGGTGATGTTGATCAGCAATATTAATATCCTGTCGTTGCAGGTTTTACTCGTCTGTTTTGTGACTGGCACCATCAACTATGGATCAATGGGAATACTAGGCTACCTTATGTACGGAGAAAACTCCATGTCTCAAGTGACACTAAATCTTCCTCTCAGAAAAATAAGCGCAAAAATAGCAATTTATACCACACTGATGAATCCCCTCACAAAGTATGCAGTCATAACTACACCAATTGCCACCGCCATTGAGGCCAAGTTTCCTGTTCGAAACAGCCGATTTATCAGCATCATCATCAGAACGGCAATTGTGATCAGCACAGTAACTGTGGCCTGCACTGTGCCATTTTTTGGCTACGTCATGGCATTTACTGGTGCCTTTTTGGGTGTTACAGTCTCGATACTGCTCCCTTGCTTGTGCTACCTAAAGATGCACAAAACTGCTCAGAGTTTTGGGTCTGAGTTTATAATAATTGTGGGGATTTTGGTTACGGGGTCTTTTATTGGTGTATTGGGTACCTATACTTCTCTTAAACAAATTGTGAACCATCTCTGATAATTACTAGAGATGGCATGCACAACGAACACCAATAACTTGTAAGTAAAAATAATGGGTTTATTTGAGCAAATAATGAATATTATTCGATGGATCGATCGATTCTACAAAACAAACGAGTACAAGATGCAATTAGATCAGTTTGAGTAGTGCTACAATCTGCATAAAGCTGAGATTTTATAAAAATAAATTTACAAATTGATAAGATTAATTTCATGTGATATATTAATACAGTAACTAGTTAGATTATATATTTTACAATCTGATGTATGTACCATATCAATTTATAAATTTATTTTTAAGAAATTTATTTGTGGCCAAAACAGTACTTCACTTTCGTTTTTTTTTTTTTTTTTTTTTATGAATAATATGAATTAACAGATTGCCAACGAATTTATGTCACTCCCCATAATATATATGTATATGTAAGAGTACTGATTGACATTAATTGTATAGATGAAGTGTTAGTGACCACATACTCACATCGCAATAATGATCAAGTGATCATGCAGGCAAGCGGTGGAAAATGAGTGGTATTAATTGCGACAATGTGATCAAAGGTGGGGTGGGTGTAGTACTCTCACATATATTCAAACCAAAAATAGTTTAAAAATAAAAACAAATGAACATTGGCTAGCTAGTAGCTTTCACCTTAAAAGTTCAAGGTGTGGGCCGGAAAAGTAGTCTTATGATCCTGTCTGCCAATAAAACTTCACTAGGTGAGATCATGTTCTGTCTCCAAACATCTGCAGTACCCACCCCGGCCCCAAACTCCAAGCTACAAACACATATATCGTAACTTCCACCTGCATCCAATTAGAAGACTCCTTTTGACCTATTAATTAATGGAATATGCAATTATTTGTTATTGTTTGCTGCCACCCGATGATCCCTATATTGTTCCTGTTTGTGTAAAAAATAGCATAACAAATCGGAATGGAGGATAGAGTCATCACTGACCCGCAATGATGATTCAGGCATCAATACAATACTTTTGCTTTCATCTATAAAATAAATAATAAATAAAAAATAAATAAAAAGATATAGAGATTTACGTGATTGTGTATAAAATCTTATGTCTACAGGTTGTTTGGGGGGCGAAATCTACAATAATAGGTGATTTTACATATCTCGCATGATGTCACATGTTACAATGGAGAAATCTAAGGTTTTGAGAGGTTTACTACAAGAAAAATGAGTTTTCACGGCTAATTTTATGATTGAAATTTAGTAGCAAAAAGTGGTTTTTTTAATGTAGCGGGTTTTTCTTTCCGGCGAAAGAGAAAAAATGCCACAAATATGACTTTTTGCAGTGACTTTTTGTCACCGCAACAAAACTCGCTTGGAATGGGATGAAAATCATGAATTCTGCGACGAGATAATTTTTCGCCAAAACTTACTGCAACAATTTTTAACATTTTACGGCGGCACTCGGTTTCCTTGTCCTGTTTATGGTACTCTCTCTTTTATAAATTTCAAATTTTCCTCTTGCTGATACTTACTATTAAAATTTTTTTTTTCATGAATTCCTGTGTTTATCAGTCTGATTTTATACAATGGAAATGCTTATACAATGACTGATATCGTTTATATCATGTTTGAGAGATTTTTTCTGTTAGGTTTTAATGAAAACAGAGGATTAGGATTTTTACAGTGGATTTTAGAGTTGTATAGTGTCTCCTAGTGGCCTAGATTATTTGTAGATTATCTTAATATTTAGGCGATTATCTGTAGATTGTCTGAGACTTTGTAAGTAAATGTCTGATGTTGTGAGGACTCTGGTTTCTATGCGATCTCAACTTGAATGACATTGATGACACCTTTGACTAAATCATGAACTTGAGGAACTTGGAGTGTGTTTTAGCAAGGGAGGAAGAAGTTGAGAAAAGAGCAATTGTGCATAAAGTTGTCTACAGTGGTCCATAGATACGATATTATTCAAAAGATGGCAAGCTTTCTTTCATTCTCTAGTGTTCATATTGTCGTAAAAAGAACATAGACTACATAGTCATATATGAAGTTTTATTTTATCGGAAAAATCTAGTGTTCAATTTGGATTAAGTTATTGTTTATCTTTAAATTTCTTACAGGTTCTTCGTATTTAATTTAGAATTCAGTGAAGGATTGTCATTTCAGTCAGAGATTTCTACATCGTCTGTTCCATGTGAGTTTCACTTGTTTTCTACATAGAAACAAATTTGTATAGATTTCTGTAGTCGAAGTGAGTGGCCTATTAAGATGAAGGTGGCGAGAAATGTATAGATTTATTAGCTTCAGGAGCTAGCCAAAGTTTTGCTCTAGTTTCTGATGGAGCCTCAGAAGAACTGCTTGTTTCTGCTCATCTTATGTATATAGTTAATAAACTCTTAAATTCAAATTTTAGGCATATGGAATTTGCATCAAAAGAGATCTTACAAGGTAGCAAGTCTTCATCCTTGGAAGAGTGGAAAATTCAAAACAAGCCCTTGCTGTCATTATAAATAACTTAGTGGACATAGATGAGGTACTTTTCATATTGTATGGCATTGTTATTTGCATTTTGGTTGATTCTGAATTTTGGTGGTGTGAGGAGACAAGCATTATCATTGTGCGTAGGCTGTAGAGTTTGTGACTACGCAGCAGGATGACGACCTTTGGGGCATAATTAATAAAGCAATGTCTTCACAAACCTGAAACGGTATATGTATCAAACATATTCATGTGGCTTACAAGTAGGTATGAACATTTAGGGTTGTTTGCTTTCAAAACTCTCCTCAACCCATCTCAACTTATCTCATCTTCATCATTACAACTTTTCTAAATTCCTACACAAAATATAATAATATTTTCTTTTTTTCAAATCTCAAAAAAATCTACTCAAATTTTCACACCAAAATATAATAAACAATCTTATTTTTTCAAATCCCAAAAGAATCTTCCTAAATTCCCACACCAAACAATCTTACTTTTTCAAATCCAAAAAAATTCTTTCTAAATTCCTACACAAAAAATAATAAACAATCCACTTTTTCAAATATTAAAATAATAATAATATTAAAAAATAATATTCATAAAATATTTTATTTTACTATTCACAAACCATCTCAACTCATCCCAGCTCTCCTCTCAATTCAAACGGCCCCAGTTGAGCAAGATTTTTTTTTTTTAATGCTCATAAGGTACTTATATACTTTTTTATGTTATCTCCTTGATTCTGATTGTGGCTTCCTTGTGTAATATGCTAATTTTTTTTTTTTTTTGAGAAAATAGACTTCATTTCATTAATGAATCTCGAAGTTACAAATGTGACTTATCAATACAGGAAACAAAATCTAGACTACAAGTCAACCTACGCATCTGCTCTAAAGCACCCCATACATAAATTTCTTTATGACGGACTTTGTCTTAACTTCTATAAACTCTCTCTGAACAAACTAGGTTTGTCTTAGAGAATCGCACTCTGTAAAAACAGAGCCTAAACGACTTCTCTCCAAAAGAAGAGAAGTGCTATCACCTTCCATCCTCCCTATGAGGAGAAGTTATATCACACCGTCTCCTCCAAAAGGAAGAACGGGACTCAACTGCTATGGACACCAAAAGGGTCCAATGGCCTATTTCTATTATTAATGCTTAAAACAAATAAAGACTGAAAAGCAAATAAACCAACCCAACAAAACAACACTGCTGCAACCACTAAACAAAGCTCGGTGGTGGCGCTTGAAACAAAAACAACCACTAAACAAAACAGAACCAATAAACAAACAGAACCAAACAGGATCGGTGGTGGCGCTTGGGGGTCACGCGCCACACTGAGGAGAAGCCAAACGGTCGGTCGAGACAGTGCCGGTATACTGGGTCCTGAGCTGCCGCACATGGCTCCGACGCAGTGTGATACGCGGTGGCTCTCGTATGCCACGCGTTCTTTGTAATCCTCGTGTGGGGGTGATGCGCTGCTCCAAATGGCGCCCAAAGAGGGAGGCTGCAAGATTGGCGGACGAGGGATCTCCCGGTGGTATGCGTGAAGGAGAAATTCCACCGGATGAGCTCGGATCGACTACCTTCCCATTATTCGGCCGAAACCTGAAAAACAACAAAAACACCAAAGAAGCCGTCGGAGACAACGGTAGAGAGAGAGGAGAGGAGAGGGGATGAGGAAGCCAAAGCTTCCCCTCCCCCCCGCTATGAACGGCGGCTAGGGTTTGTTTTTTAGAAGGGTTTCGTGCGAGAGAGAGAGAGAGAGAGCGAGATTAGATTAAAAAAAAAAATAAAAATAATATGCTAAATTTACTTTTGATGGGCTTTTTTGTAGTTCTGTTTCTTATAGGCCCCACGACCTACATCTATTCTGAATCGGAAGCTCCTCAGGCATGTAAATGTAAATTATGAACTTCCACTACCTAAATACTAATTGTTTGGGACAGAACAATACATGCTAAATCGGAAGTTGCTTTATGAAGGAAAGTACAAGTAGATACAACTAATCGGAAGTTACTTTATGGAAACCGCAGCTATCATGGCCATTGCCCTTGCACATAGAGGGGTAAATTAAAGCACATAGATCATGGCGACATGCATTTCTAGCCTATAATTAATAAAAAAAAATCATCTTAAACCATATGCCTTATATTGCAATTTGTTTATTTACATGGCCATTGGTGATGTTGTATCTTCAGCTTTTTTGAGTTCTAGATCATGGCAAACATAGGTACTTCTGCGTGTACTTTTTTTAATGACTTTTCTTAAGATTGTATGGTATTGAATAGGTATATCTGCTTCAACCTGTCTTTTTGTTGCAGGTTAGTTAATAAAGTAATTTTCATGGAATTCCAGATGCTAGGTAAATGTCAAACCAATTCCTTAAAAAATTAGGTTATTGTCCTTTTTTTAGTCATGACTAACTTCATGTACATTGTTAGCCCTGCCACTCTCTCTCTCTCTCTCTCTCTCTCTCTCCAAACTAAAATTTGAACACTATTCTCGATACTTTGCTTCAAAAGAACTGGGCTTTTGCCTATATCATGATTAAGGGAACAAGGATTTTTGAGATCGGTTATGAATTTTGAGTTTTGACTTCTGTGATAGAGCTAGAACCTATAGGTTTTGCAAGGTATCGATTATTTAGATCTTCTTTTCTTTTGTTGTGTTCGGAAAATTGGGAGCTTGTGTTTATTGCCCTGAGTCCTGACTTTCTACTATAAGCCAGAGTCCATAACACGTATTCCGGCTTTATTCAACACGTATTCCGGCGACATATATCGCCACAAATAAGCAACTATTTCCTACAATTTTTACAAATCTCCGCAACAACATTTTTTGCAAACTTTAACACCGGCCATCTTGTGACACATAAAATTCTCCGGAAATACTTATTTGAGGTAGTTTTTAAGCTTTTTCGGCAATTTTATGTCGCGAAAAAACCCCATTTTTCTTGTAGTAGTTAAAGATGATGCCTCTCTTGAGAAAAGATCTTTTGAAGTCATTGTGTGTGGTGAAGTGTGTGAGTAGAGAAGCCATAGATAGTCCTTTGATTTTTAGAGATCTCCTCCTTTTATAGATATCTATTTTCTTTTTTAGAGTGATTGAGTCCAACTTGCCTTATGAACCCCTTATCTTTTAGGAGTCTGATTCAACTTACCTTATCCCTTATTGGCTTTATCTCTATGTCAGATTCTTGCTTTTATCTCTTTCCTTATTATTAGCGATGGGCTGGAGCTAATCGACTTTATCCCCAACAAATGCCCGCAATTTTTAAGGTCAATTTGCTCAACAAGAATGCTTTGAGAATTTTCAAGTCAAGCTGTGCTAAAGATGGTCTATAGAAAAATAAACTTTGAGAATTGGACCCTAGTTTTCTAAATGTTTGTGCAAAGCAATGAAGCTTCCCGATTGCAGAGCTCAATTTTAAAGAGGTAGGTGAGATATGCACTACCGCACTAGTTGCGAGCATGGAGCTCGACTTAGAGAGTTAGGCAGAAGATATACTTGACCGCATTAATAGCGAGTGTGAAGCTCGGCTTGGAGTTTGTTTATGAACATTTGTTTGATTGGTTGCATGCATGAGATTGTTTTGTTAGCAAAGAATGTGTATTTCTATTATTGTTTTTTGCTATTTGTTTGTAATAATGGTTTTTTTTTTTTTTTTTTGCCTCTTGGTGTGAATCGTTGTTTGAAGTTTCCATTTTGGAGTTAACATTAGAATTTGTTTGTAGTTATCCGCGCTTCAGTGGTTAGGAAGCCCTTGACCCTTGGGTCCATATTTGGAGGTTGCTGAGCTTGTCAACTCATTCCTGAAGGTAACCCGAGAAAGGCGGTTGTGGAGCTAGGAGGCTCATTCCCAAAGGTAATCCATTGGCGGCGGTTCTGGCGCGAGTGTCATCACTTGACATTTGCTGGAAAAGGCATTGTGCTGACGTTGTTGTCCGAGTGCAAGTGTGAGAATACTCAGCTTTAAGGAGCAAGAGTCATGTAGTCAAGGGACTTGTGGGACCATACCCATCGTTGGTCTAGGGACTCGACCTTGGTGGGGCCCGTGTTCATCGCAAGTCTAGGGACTCAACCTCGGTGGGGCGAGGGTCACGTAATCAAGAGACTTCCAGGCCCATGTTCACCACGACTCTAGGGACTCGACTTTGGTGAGGCTCGTGTTCACCGTGAGTCTATGGACTCGACCTTAGTAGGGCTTGTGTTCACTGCGAGTTTAGGGACTCGACCTTGGTGAGGCCCTTGTTCACTGCGGGTCTAGGGACTCAACCTTAGTGGGGCGAGTGTCACACATTCAAGGGACTTGCAAACCCATGTTCACTGCGAGTCTAGGGACTCGACTTCGGTGAAGGAGATGCTCGACCACACTATTGTGGTGGGAGGCTGCGCTCAACCACACTGTTGTGGCGGTAGACAGAGCTCGACTGTCCTAAGAGGTTTTCACTAAAAACCAATTAGGTTAGTGTAATACAAATTATAAGTTTGAGATTTGCAAACCTGAGCCATTTTGCTAGAGCGTGATGAAGGCTTGAGGCACACAGGCAAGACCCACAAGCAGCCATGATTTGGCAATGATAAAGATCTAGGATGCCTGCGGTACCATTTGGTCTATTCTAGTAAAAATGAATTAAGATGTCCGAACGGTGCCCTCAAGGGGCTTTGTAGTTAGCCTATATATAAAATTTTCAATGCGAACCCCTTGCTTGTGCTACCTAAAGATGGACAAAATTGCTCAGGGTTTTGGGTATGAGTTGATAATAATTGTGGGGATTTTGGTTACGGGGTCTTTTATTGGTGTGTTGGGTGCCTATACTTCTCTTAAACAAATTGTGAACCATCTCTGATAATTACTAGAGATGGCATGCACAAATATATTTACCACAACAATAACTTGTAAGTAAAAAAGAAAAAGAAAAAAGGGTTTTGACCAAATAATGAATATTATTCGATCGATCGATTCTACAAAACAAATGAGTACTAGATGCAATTAATTTAGTTTGAGTAGGGCTACAATCATAAAGAGATTTATAAAAATAAACTTATAAACTGATGTGATTAATTTCATGTGATACGCTAACTATAATAGCTAGATCTATTTTACAATAAAAGTAACTTTATGCCAAGTTCATTTGGATCAATTGGCAACACCTTGATTTCTTACTAAGAGAACTAAGGATCAAATCCCCCTCCCCCAATGTTTCTCCTCTCTCTCTCGTAAAACCCATCCCAGTTTTCCTCAGAAGCTTTCGAAAACTAGATCGGCTCCTCCCCCTCCCCTCCCCTCCCTTCTGTCTAGTTTTATTTAGGGGTTTTTTTGAGTTGGTTTTTGTTTTTTCAAGCCAAATAAGGGAGGATCTCCGTTCGAGTCGTTCCGGCCGTCTACCGTCTACATGCGCCCCACCGGCATGACGCCCAGCCGCCGATCTTCACATCTACCAAATCCGGTGTCCGTCGGGGTGGCGCTTAGCCCGCACGCGCGGGACGAAGCTTCGGAACTAGTCGGCGCGTGGCCATCACGCACCATCGAGGAGGCCTTTACCGACGTCACGCTTGGCTTCGGTGGAACCTCTGAATTCGGGGCTTCAAGGTTTGATCGACGGTCTTCCTCCCAGCGTGAATAGTACCTGCACGAAACACTGCTAACTCTCGGTTACTGTTCATCCGTATTTTGATTTTGGCTTTATCGTTTGTATTATTTTCTTTCCAGCTTTTGATTTTGTTTAGTTTGTTTAGTTTGTTGGTGCTTGTTGACCCGAGTGTGGTGTGGAGCTTTTGGATTGAACGTAATCCAGGGCAAGAGCTGTTCGAGAGTGGTGAGCGAAGTTACGTCTGGTGATAGCACGGCCGGATTGTTGTGGTCCGTGTTTTAGCTGGGTACTCGCTCAGTCTGGGCTCGTGATGCCGAGGCTTGCGGTGGGCGTGTTGTCCGGGGTCTCACCAGTGCTTGTGGTCTTTTTGTTGTGAATGTGTTTAGTTGTAATTTTTTCAATTTATTTCAGTTTTTAGTTTAGTAGAAATAGGCTATTGGAATTAATGTTCATAGCTGCGCCCTATACTCATCCCGCTTGGGATGATTGAGGGCCTGCAAGTTCTGGTTTACAGAACGCTTTCTCTGTTCTGAGAAAGTTTTAGAAGTTAAGACAATGTCCGCCACAAAGCAATTTGTGTGTGGGGAAGCTCCAGAGCTGCTGCGTGGATTGGCTTAAAGTGTTTGGAATTTCCATGAACTGATCAGTCAACAGTTGTAACTTCGGCTCATAAATGAAATAAGACTATTTCCATAAAAAAAAAAATCCCCCTCCCCCATGTATAAGAAAAAAAAAATAACTTTACAATCTAACATACGTACCATATAATATCATATCAATTTATAAATTTATTTTTATGAAATCTATTTGCGGCCAAAACACTTCGCATTCAGTTTTTTTTATAAATAATATGAAACAGATTGCCGACGAATTTATGTCACTCCTCATAATATATATGTATATGTAAGAGTGATTGCCATTAATTGTATAGATGAAGTGTTGGTGACCACATACTCACATCGCACTTCCTGGGCATTATATTATGGTATTGGCAATAATGAAGTGATGATGCAAGCAAGCGGTGGAAAATGAGTGGTATTTATAATTGCGACAATGTGATCAAAGGTATGGTTTTTCAAACCAAAAATAGTTTAAAAAAAAAAAGACAAATAAACATTGGCTAGCTTTGACGTACCTTACTCCAAAGTATGGTTTTTCTAAGTTCAAAGGAAGACTGGGGGAAAAGTAGTCTTACGATCATGTCTGCCAATAAAACTTCAGTAGGTGGGATGAATATTCTGTCTCCAAACATCTGCACCCACCCCGGCCCCAAAATCCAAGCAGCAAACACATATATCGTAACTTCCACCATTCAATTAGACGACTCCTTTTGACCTTTTAATTAATGGAATCTGCAATTATTTGTTATTGTTTGCTGCCACCCGATGATCCCTATATTGTTCCGATCCTTTTCAGCGCATTTTGGGCTTTTTTTCACTCCCGACCTTCTTCCTCTTAATTTGATCTCATGTATATATGTCCTTTCTATACGATTGTCTCTTTGTTTTTATTTATTTTTTGCTTGGTTTTACAGGAACTTTGGACCTCATTTGTGTGTGTGTGTGTTTTTTTTTTGTAAACTTTGGAATTCAAATCTATTGCGCGCCATTGATGACTTCGGGTTCGAGTTCCATGAAACCCTAAGATCAAAACCTTTCTTCGACTGAATTCCATGGTTCTCCTTCGTACGTTGCATGTTAACATCAACTCTTGATCATCATACTTCAACTAGTTGGTCTCAGACATTTTATACAAAATTAAAAGAAAATCCAGGAAAGACATGAGAGAGAAACTTGATCATTGTCCACCGCCGACGCACCCAATTGGCAGCCTCTTGACATTTAGATCGCCAAGGACCTCTTGAGTTTGCCATGTGCCGTCAAGCTTAGAGCTGAGCACCTACCAATTTGGAGTCAGTATGGTCATCCTCCGACTTCGACTCCGACTCCGACCTTGTTGGAAGTCGAATCCGACCTCCGATTCCAACTCCGGCAGGCACATCCTCCGCTCCGACTCCGACTTGTCGGAGCGGAGTCGGATTTTGGACTTTTTTTGCTTTTCTTTTTAACATCATATTCGGCCTACTTTTTTTTTTTTTTAAATTGTGCTTTCAAATTTTAATTGTTTCAAAAATTACAATCTAAAATAAATAATTCACTTTTGATTACAACAAAAAATACAACTAACTAAAAACAAGTACTAACATGCTTTCAAAAATTAAAAAATAAAAACAAATTAAATTACAAACTTCCAAATTACAAACTTCCAAATCCCAATAAATGAACCAAAATAAAGTAAGTAAATGTTACAAACTTCCAAATGTTCCAACTTCTAAGTTGTGCCTGAAACAAATATGAAAAGACTAGTAAAGAAAACATAAAGGAGCATAGGAAATGTTTGGCTGCAAGATACGTATTTTGGCACTAGATTAATGTGGTTTCTGACTCCAGAAACGAAATTTGGGTCCTAAAATAATACAGGAGATCAATAAAAATATGTTTATAAGATTAGATATGGATAAGTATACATATATATATGTATGTATACAAAAATATGTATTCTCTTATGTATAATAATTAATTAATTTTATTCCTTACCAATAATAAATCAAATTCCAGCCTTCTAGATTCCAGCTTGCTCTGCTCCATTTTCAACCCGTCCAACAAAACCCAGTTTGCTCCCCATTTCCTCACTCACTCATTCTCACTTCTACACCAAAACCCATATGATTATTATTAAAAGTAATAACATTCATAATATAAATAAAAGTTAGACTCATATAAAAGAAATAATATAACAAACACATCATATCACCAACACTCATGATTGAAAGGTACTCTTGCGTACATACTGGCCAATTTTAAACATCACAACAAGCATTAGAATATATATTACGGGTACTAGCAATACTCTTAAAACTTGAAAACTTTCAGGCTTTACACATGTGCACAACTAACAAATGCAGCAGCATACTTAAATTTCCAAATCATCAACGGAACCATCTTTATAAGTTATAACACAGAACCATCTTTATAATTTTATTTTTTTATTTTTATTTTTATTTTATTTTTATTTTTTTTATAACTGTAGGTGTCCAGGCTAGCTTGCATGCATTTCGACTAATCTCATGGGGCCCTGAAGTTAACGACCAGGTAAACCTCCAGTGGCCCTAAGAGGACTTGAACTGGTGACCATTGGAGAGCAAACCCAAGGCCGGACTAGCTGAACTATCCCTCAGGGTTAGAACCATCTTTATAAGTTATAACACAGAACCATCAAAATTAACATGGGCATACCGGATAACTATTAGAATGCCAATGGGAGAGACAACATTTGCCCTAACATATGGCAACGAGGCAATAGTGTTGGCAGAGATAGGTGTGCCAACCTACCAGGTACAACATTTCGACCCGGGCTCCAACGAAGAAAAATTAAGAGAGCAGTTGGACCTACTAAAAGAAATAAGACAGGAGACCGAGATATGAACAACAATCAACAAAAGGAAAGTTGAGCACTATTTCAATAGGCGAGTTTAGCTGAGGCCCTTAAGGTGGGGTGACTTAGTATTGAGATAGACCAAGGTCACTACATAAGAAGAAGGGAAGCTAGGTCTGCGTTGGGAAGGTCCATTCATTGTTTTCACAATAACCGTCTGGGATCGTATCACTTAAAAAGACGCTTAAGGGAATGAGCTCCTACACCGGTGGAATGTCGAGTACCTGAGGAAATATTTCCCGTAAGTTGCAACCAAACGCTGTACAATCTATGAATGAAATTATGTTTTCTTTTAAATTGTCTCATTTGAATGAACGGGTCATGTACAACAAAGCCACATCCCTTAATTCGCCGCAATACACTAGTCGAACACAAGTCCCTTAACTTGTCGACCCTTGTATACAACAAAGCCGAAACCCTTGACTTGTCGCGATAAACAAGTCGGATACAAGTCCCTTGACTTGTTGACCCTTGCATACAACAAAGCTGAGTCCCTTGACTCGCCGCAATGCACGAATCGGACACAAGTCGATTGATTTGCTGACCCTCGCATACAACAAAGCCGAGTCCCTTAACTAGCTGCAATGCACCAGTCGGACACAAGTCCCTTGACTTGCCAACCCTCGTGTACAACAAAGCCATGTCCCTTAACTCGCATCGATGCACCAGTCGAGCCCAAATCCCTTGACTTGCCGACCCTCCCATACAACAAAGTCAAGTCCCTTGACTTGCCGACCCTCGCCTACAACAAAGCCGAGTCCCTTGACCCTCCATGATGAACGAGTCAAACATAAGTCCCATGACTTGTCTATCCTCACGTACAACGAAGTCGAGTCCCCTAACTCGTTGTGGTGCACGAGTCGAACACAAGTCCCTTGACTTGTCGACCCTCGCATACAACAAAGCTCGAGTCCTTTGACTCGCCGTGACTCATGAGTCAGAAACAAGTTCCTTGACTTGGCACGATGCATCAGTCGGGCACAAGTCCCTTGACTTGCTGACCCACGTGTACAACAAAGCCCAGTCCTTTGACTCGCCGTGATGAACGAGTTTGACACAAGTCCCTTGACTTGCCGACCCTCGCACACAACAAAGCTAACTCCTTTTACTTGCTGCTATGTACGACTCCGATACAAGTTCTTTGACTTGCCAACCCTCGAGAGTAGGCTAGGAAGTTCCCAGGTGCATGCAACTGTGCCCCCGTTCCGCACGACAATGTGCATGGCACTGTGCATGCCATGCATAGGATATGTCTTGGGTGCACTGTGCACCTACGTGCACCATGTTCCCATTGGATATTTCTTGGATGCACTGTGCACTTATGTGCACAGTGTTTCTACTCACATCCCATTGCGCCATTGTGCATGCCATGCAATTTTGGTACCTGTGCAATGTGCACTGTGCAATTAAGTGTACAGTTCCTAGTTGTATGGGTGAGGAATTCTCTCGCCCAGTTCTTCTTTCCCCTTTTTGTTGTTATCTAAAGTAATAAAATAAAAATAATGACAGATAAAAATGCAAGGGAATCTTATCTTTTTATTCGGAGATGACTTCAGAGGTTAGGAAATCCTCATTCTCCCACTTCCGGTATAGAAAATAAATCGGATCCACAGACGACACCGTTGTTAATGCCAAAAACTGCACTACAAGCCAGAACAGAAGAAAGAGTCATCCCGACCCACGATGATATTCAAGCATCGATACGGTACTCTTCGAATAAGCAAATAAAAATAAATAAATAATGACACAAAGATTTACGTGGTTTGGCATAAAAGTTTATGCCCACGAATTGTTTGGTGTCATTGTGCAAGGTGGAGTCCGTGAGTACAGAAGTTGTAAAAAGCTTGTTAGATTTGTAAAAATCTCCTCCTTTTGTAGATGTTTATTTCCTTTCTTTGAGTGATTAAATCCTACTTGCCTTATAAAATCTTTTCTTTAGGACTCTAAGTAAACTTGTCTTATCCCTTATTGACTTTATCTCTGAGCTAGATTTTTTATTTTATTTCTTACCTTATTATTAGTGATAAGTTTTCAATAGGCTGGATCCAATCAACTTTATTCCTAACATGATTAAACAAGAATTCATCTACAAATAATTCACAACTACTGAATATAATTATATTTTTCTAAAATTTAATCATATCAAATTAGGAAAATATTACACATGCAACCTTTTTCACAACCATATTTTAAATGAGAGGTGTTTTTGTAAAATAACGTATAAAAATAATTTATTTTTACAGAAATACCCTTAATTAAAAACATGATTATATAAAGGGTTATCCGCACATTATTACTCATCAAATTAAAGCAAAAGTAAATCAAATTTGGGGAAAAAATATTATTTAATTAATTTCTTTTTTTTAAAATTTTACTGTCAATTTTGATGTTCCTTGAATATCAGAAAAATTAATTTTTAATATATATATATATAAAGAAGTGATACAACTATTAAGAGATCTCACAAAAATAAACATATAAACTTATCTAACTTTATATGATACGTTAGATTTATTTTTTAATAAAATAACTTTATAATCTAACATACTATATCAACCAACGCCAATTTGTGAGTTTAATTTTTTGGATAAGGTATTTATGTGTGTTTATATATGTATGTGTACATGAAATCTATGTATTTCTTAATTCTATAACACATACAACGGGACCCGAACACACGGTAGAGCTCAAATGGCAGCAGCTAACGTGCTCCAAGTAGGCCCCTTGTGTTCTCCAAAGCCCAATTCAAGCTCTCCTCTCTCTCTCGTACCCCAATGCGCCTCTCTCAGAGAGCTCAAGCAAATCCAAGCCTTTGCCATCAAAACCAACCTCCAGAATGACTTCACTGTCCTCGCCAAGCTCATCGGTTTCTGTACTCGCATTCGCAGTGGCCTCGGCATGGACCATGCACGCAACCTGTTCGACCAAATTTCCCAACCTGACATTGTCCTCTTCAACACCTTGGCCCGTGGCTACTCCCGCTCCGATACGCCTCTTCGAGCGATTGTGCTCTTTTCTGATATTCTTTGCTTTGGCATCGCCCCCGATGACTACACCTTCCCGTCCCTCCTCAAGGCATGTGCAAGTTCTAAGGCGTTGCAGGAAGGTAAACAATTGCATTGCCTTGCTATCAAACTTCGGCTCCACAGTAATATATATGTATGTCCTACACTAATAAACATGTATACCGAGTGTGGAGATGTAGATGCTGCCCGTCGTGTCTTTGATAAGATAACTGAGCCTTGTGTTGTTACTTTTAATGCAATAATCACTGGTTATGCTCGAAGTACTCGGCCCAATGAGGCATTGTCATTGTTCCGAGAATTGCAAGCTAGGAATCTCCAACCTACTGATGTAACTATGCTTAGCGTTCTTTCATCATGTGCCTTGTTAGGAGCATTTGACTTGGGGAGGTGGATACATGAGTATGTTAAGAAGAATGGTTTTGACAAATATGTAAAGGTGAACACTGCACTAATAGATATGTATGCGAAGTGTGGAAGCCTGGATGAGGCAGCGTCTGTGTTTGAGAACATGCCTGTAAGAGACACGCAGGCTTGGTCGGCAATGATTATGGCGTATGCCACTCATGGTCATGGTTCCAAAGCCATAACAATGTTTGAGGAAATGAATAGGGCTAGAGTGCGACCTGACGAGATTACATTTTTGGGTCTTTTATACGCTTGCAGCCACACTGGCTTAGTAGAGGAAGGCTATTGGTATTTCTACAGCATGAGTGACAAGTATGGGATACTTCCTGGGATCAAGCACTATGGATGTATGGCGGATTTGCTAGGTCGAGCTGGGCACTTAGATGAGGCTTATAACTTTATAGATGGACTGCCAATCAAACCAACTCCCATACTTTGGCGGACTTTGTTATCTTCTTGTAGCGGCCATGGCAATGTAGAATTGGCAAAGCAGGTGTTTGGACGGATTTCTGAATTAGATGACTCTCATGGTGGAGACTATGTGATCTTATCAAACTTGTGTGCTAGGGCTGGTAGATGGGAAGATGTCAATAATTTGAGGAAAATGATGAAAGATAAAGGAGTGGTGAAGGTACCTGGGTGTAGCTCGGTGGAGGTGAACAATGTAGTGCATGAATTCTTCTCTGGTGAGGGGGTGCAACCTGTTTCTAAAGACTTGCACCGGGCACTTGACGAGTTAGTCAAGGAATTAAAGTTGGTTGGGTACAGCCCTGATACTTCTTTAGTCTTCCATGCAGACATGGAAGAAGAAGACAAAGAAATTCCTTTGAGATATCATAGTGAGAAATTGGCTATTACTTTTGGGCTCCTAAACACTCCTCCTGGCACAACAATTCGGGTGGTGAAGAACCTAAAGGTCTGTGGAGATTGCCATTCAGCTGCTAAATTTATAACATTAATTTTTGATAGGCAGATAATTCTTAGAGATGTCCAACGATTTCATCATTTCAAAGATGGGAAGTGCTCTTGTGGGGATTACTGGTAGTAAAATTTGTTTAGCCAAAAATCATGTTTCACATAACAGATAGTTGTACCGGACCATTGTCCCAGCATACTCTCTCACGATCACTGGCAGGCATTCTCTTTAATTCCAATCGCAACTAGCATCTTCTTTTATTATGACAGACTCTCGGTGATGTTCATGATGTGAGAGCTGGGAAGAGCAAAAAAGATTGGCTCCATGGTCAGGCTTGTAAATGGATTGTGATCTTCATTGCTGTTTTTCAACAGCCGATGTGTAGAAGTTTGGCATCAAGCTAGTGATCTTGCTATGTAATATGCCCCAATGACATTACCTGGGTTTTGGTTGATATATGATGCACAAATATGCATTTCGGTATCAGTTAATTGTAAAAATATAATCATATAATCACTACACCATTGAAGACTTGGTTAATTGCATGTGGGTTTACTCGCAACACTAGAATGGAACTACAAAATCTGAGGCATTTCTCCGTGTCTATGCACTTAGCTGCTCAATTGTACAGGCTCTTTTGCGAATCATAGTCCACTTCTTTTGAACCCAACTCTTTCTGTTTTTTCTTCAAGTGCTTGAGCATCAAGGGTTTGTTCAGTTACCATGATTGGAACTTAGTTATTTCGAACCGTTCATACATTTTGCTGAATAGAAATTGAACCAGATTCAGATTCTACATGATCAAACCTATACATTTCTAGCTCCAATGCTGTCATTTCTTTATTCTTTTTCTTTTTTTTTTTTTTTTTTTTTTTTTTAAATGAGTTTATTTCTTTTATNGGACCCACTGTCGGACACAGAGCCATTGTTGGGAGAATTCAATGCGTTGACAGAATCGTGGTCTCCATGATCTCTGGGCTAACACCTTTATCCCGGCCTAATCTATGGGTTGGAAAGCCATTTTAGCAAGAGAAGTATCCCTAAATGCCAAAACTCTGACTTGCAGGGTGTCAACTTTGCTTATATTCAAACTATCCCACATAAGGAAGCACATTTTCATGCTGAACTGCATGCTTACATGCAGGAGGGTGAACATCGATCAGAGGGAGGGTTCGCTGAAACGGACCCACCTCCTATGTTCATGTCATTAATGCTTAGAGAGAAAATGTCATGAAAAGAGCATGAGAGAAGAAATACCCAAGAGACAAGAATATTTTAGAAAGAAAGTAAAATACAATCAAGTTGCTTATGCCTAATGAAATGCAGAACGTGCTAGGGTTGTATAGTTTTGACTTTTCAGGCTTTGTGTCCGGATGGAGTACTCATGACCATTAGCAATATTTAATAAATCTGGTTGGTAATAAAACTCATGATATATATCAACCACTATTTATTATTTCACGTGTCGAACACTGTAAACAAGTCGAACAGTTTGCACGTACGGCAATAGTCGTTGCTATTTGCACATTGATAATGAGCTGGGGATTAAATTAATTTGTTGGGTAATATTTAATCCGATTATTTCAAATGATTGCATGTATATGTGGGGACGAGACTTGTCCCCAAAATGTAAGAACATGCAGGCGTCAAGAATACAAAAATATTTCTCGCCTTTAAAACCGAACTCTCAACGACTATATGGGACAGGAACAGCTTGACAAAATCAATAAAAAACACCCATCAAATCAGGAAGAAGAGAGATTTTAGGCATAAATTTCAAGCAAACGATTTTATATGTAATAATATAGAAACTTCAATGAGTCATACGGATACGCACGAATATTTTCTATCCAGAGTCCACAATTATTCATATTTGTTTATAAATATTATCCATCTCCACCCGGCCAAGACTCTCACACCATTAATATTCAGAAGAAATACCACAGAGCTAGCAGAGAGAGAGAAAAAAAAAATAGAGAGAAAGAGAGAGGGAATCAAGAGATGAAATCCTACCATTCTTTCTTTGTTCAGCTTCTAATACTAGAATGCTTGGCAATTGCATGTGGATCACAGGCCTACAATTTCTTCTACTTTATACAGCAGGTGTGTTGTACTGTTTCTTATTGTATATATATATAGAGTTCATCTTCACACACACATATGGATGTAAATGCTTTGGAGCTCAATCTTTGATCATCCACTATTCTAATGCAGTGGCCAGGATCAGCCTGCACTGGAAGGTGTTGCTACCCAACAACAGGAAAACCAGCGGCAGATTTCAGCATCTCTGGGTTTCGGCCATACTATAACAGTGGCCAATACGAGATCTACTGCCCTTCTAACGACGCTTTTAATCCGTCAAAGGTAAGAAAACAAGTTTCTTGGCCCTTTGATCAGATTAATCTATATAAATTAATTACCATATTAAAAGAGCAAAAATGTTGATACATGTTGCAAGTTTGAAGTTGATTGTTTATGACGGTACTACTGCAGCTCGCAGACCTGATCCCAAAACTGCATGTAAGCTGGCCATCACTAGCGTGCCCAAGTACCGACAGTACAGGCTTGTGGACACATGAATGGACTAAATATGGGACCTGCTCAATGTCTAGATACGACCCAACTCAACATTCATACTTCCAAGAAACTCTTGTTCTCAAAGGCCGAGCAAACATCCTCCAAATCCTCGAAAATGCTGGTATTAATTTCTCTTATATATATAGAATTGGTCAATCGGTTCTCATTCAAATCTTCAAAATTGTTTCTAACTTCGATGTGGATGGATTTGGTTTTTATTTTTATTTTTTGGGAACAGGAATTCGACCAAATGGGAAGTTTTACAGCTTAGCTGCCATAAAGAGTGCTATAAAGAGGACAATCGGGTATGAGCCTTGGATAAAATGTAATAAGGATGCATCGGGGAAGAGCCAAATTTACCAGGTTTATCTCTGTGTCGGCCGTTATCAAGTTTCCTTCGAGGAATGTCCAGCGGCAGCGCTATCCAAACTCGGTAATTCCGGCTGTTCCTCTGCAGTAAAGTTCCCAGCCTTCTAAACTGCAATAAAGGGCCGATGTCCTACGCTGATCTGTCGATGCTATCCGGCTCAAAATAATTGATTAAAACCCATATCATTAAAGTACTGCGAGTTTATGTTATAAGATTGTGATTTTACTTTTCAGTTTCTGCTCAAATAATCGTGGGTGTCTGTCTTGCCTACCAGCTCATAATACAGAACATAAATCCAAATCTCTTCATTTTCTTTTGGGGGAGAAGGAAGATATTGAAGATATTATTCATTTATTGGAGACTGCATTCGATCCGGATGGAGTTTTTTTTTTTTTTTGAATAAAATCCGGATGGAGTTGGAATGTTGAATATTAATTCCTGACATTTTCTTGCTTGAGTGGTTGGAACTTAAATATTTTCTTGACTAAATAAATGCTTTCAAAATGCCAATCGACCCATAAACTCTTAAGGAAAATGCTAGATCTCCCGCTGGGCTCCCTCTGGGATCTAGCATGTGATTTTGTGTGTGTGTGTTTTTAAGTTTTTTTTTATAAAAATGTTTTTAATAATTTTTAATATTTTAAAAAATATAAAAAAATTCAGAATATTATTAAAAAATATTTGAAGTAAAATAAAAATATTAAAAAATCTATATAAAAAATAACTTTAAAAAAACACGTCAAAAAACAATGCTAGCTCC
Source organism: Pterocarya stenoptera (assembly GCA_003123785.1). Taxonomy (NCBI): domain Eukaryota; kingdom Viridiplantae; phylum Streptophyta; class Magnoliopsida; order Fagales; family Juglandaceae; genus Pterocarya; species Pterocarya stenoptera. The sequence goes on from QEOT01005380.1 coordinate 330,949, forward strand.
CAGTGACTGTAGCATTGTCCTAAGGTCTAAACATATAAAAACGATTGAGAAATGGGTGTATGGAAGTCACTTGTGCTAGCTGATCTATACATACTCGCTGACAAAACATATCACTATTGTGAAAACGATTAGGAAATGGGTGTATGGAAGTCACTTGTGCATGGAAGTCACTTGTGCTAGCTGATCCTATACATACTCGCTGACAAAACTTATCACTATTGTGAAAACGATTGAGAAATGGGTGTATGGAAGTCACTTGTGCTAGCTGATCTATACATACTCGCTGACACATATTACACAGAACATATCACTGGCATTGACATATTATCCTAACCTTTCAACTTCCTGCAATAAATGAGTTAACTAAATTAAGGGGATTTTTTTATACCAAGAAAAATGTTTTGAAGGAAGAAATATTATGATTTCAAGCTGGAGTGTAGAGCACACTTCGTGAAGTGCTAGTTATATGGTATAATTTGATTTGGAAGATAAATTTAAAAATTTAAATTTTACAAATCAAATCTTATCATTTAAATAATGTGAATCATGCATGTGTTCTAGAGCGCACACTAACTTAAAAATAGAACAACTGTCGAAGAAAATGATACGCCAACCGATTCCTTTTCCCAATAAACAAATCCAGATAAGGAGAATTCAAATTCTTGGTCCATAACAAAAGCCAAAGAAAATAAAGAAAAACTAGCAATCTTAACCTCTTAATTAGTAGTAGTTTTGAAATAGGGACGCTTGGTAATTTTCTCGATCCATCATGATTGGTTATGTTTTAAAAATGGTGCTGCTACTCAATTTTATGGCTTTGCTTTCTCAAAGTTACTATTAGTGTAAATTGCACTTTTTTTTTTAATTATTTTCTTTGTAACATTTTTTTAAATATCCGTAATCATTAATAAAAAAAACACAACTTTATTAATATTCAATTCTTTAATCATTAGAAAAAATAAAAACACTTTAATGATATTTAACATTACATTTTATAATAGAAAGAAAGTAATACGTCATTCACCATCCAAAATGGGCAATAATTTTTCGGGAATGTTAAGCTTTTGGGTTCAAATGAAAACGAAACTTTGAAAATTCAATCAGACGTTTCCTAGCCGCACCGACAGATCTAGCATGGTAGTATGCACAAAAGAAAATGATCGGTTACTAACTTCTACTATTATTTATTTATTATTTTTGTTGTATTTGATTTTTTTTAATTTTTATTTTATTTAATGATTAAGGAAGTGATTATTAATAAAATTATATATTTTATTATTTTTTTAATGATTAAAGATGTTAAAGAAATACTTAAAAAATAATAAAAAAATAAATACAATATAAATAATAAATTGATAATAAAAAGATAATAGCCATATCACTACCATGCATAAACTAATTAATTTGAAAGCTGGATTTTTAATATAAATATATTTACGTCATTCGCTATCCAAAAGAGATAATAATTTTTTAGTACTGTTACATTTTCCAAGAGATGTAGTTGGAGAACTCGACGAAAAGATGAAAATAGTTTTTCTTATTTTTTTATGTATTTTTTTAATCATCATAAATATTTAAAAAAATAAAAAATTTACAATATTATTAAAAAAATACTTTCTTAATTATTAAATAAAATAAAAAAATCCCATTCAAGACACAAATTTAAAATCTAAATTCAAATCTCAAAACATTTTGGTAATTTTTCTGGGAATGTTAAGCTTTTGGGTTCAAATGAAAAACGAAACTTTGAAAATTCAACTCAGACGTTTCCCAGCTGCACCGACAGATCTAAGCATGGTGGTATGCATAAACTAATTAATTTGAAAGCTGGATTTTTAATATAAATATAAATATATATATTTTATTTGTTCTAATCATTTTAGGGAGAGCAATTCCAAACCTACAAACTGGTGTGTAATATATAATTCTTTTGTTCCGGACAATGGCAATATATTACAATAAAACGGTCAGAATATTATAATAAGTGGAATGCATGCATCCGGCGTAATTTAAGGCGAAAACCTTTCAAAGCTTATCTAAATCATCAACCAAGTCAAATATTGTGGCATGCATATTTATATATATAACATGATAATTTTAATACATATAACGAGAAGTCTACAAAAAGATCTCACAAAAATATGTTATATCTATAAACGATTGATATGTCTTCATATAATATATATATTAAATATAATTTACAATAAAAATAATTTTATAATATAGCATATAATATTAAGTAATGTCAATTTGTGAACGAATCTCCACAATTCGATCATGGTCATTGTCTTCTCAATCATAGACTATAAAATTAAATTCATGAATGAGTAATGTTATATATAGTCATAAATTGTACAAGCGCTCGTATATTTATTTTGAAAAAGAGTGAAATTTATTATTAAAAAATTAATTTTTTATATGAATCTCATATTTAATCTTTTTTTTTTTTTTTTTTTTTTTTTTTTTTTTTTTTTTTTTTTNTGTTGCTTTCAATTATAAGCATTTTTTCTACACCCCCATGAAGCTAGCTAGGCCATTATTTGCATGCATGTTTCTAGGTCCCATGCATGCATGCTTTGGAAAAATGAAACTACATATATATAACGACAAGATTATGGTCTTAAAATTCGAGCATGGTCATGATTGTCTTCTTAATTCTTTCATTGGATCAGATGTTTGGGGAACGAATCTCCACAATTCCAACGTCCATCTTGTCATGAGGGGAAAAAAAGAAACAAATTTATAGAAGTACGTACACAAATTACCAAAGCAGAAAAGTCACGTATGCACATGATGCATGCATCCAATCATGTTCAACCCTAAGTGGCACTCGGATCAGTTACAAATTAATTTCTAATTCTAGAAACATTTATAGAATTCTTTGTTCCAAATCTAGTTCGATTTAAGAGCAAAAGTAATATATATATATATATAAATTTATATATATATTATAAATATTCAATTCTGATCGAGAGATCTACAAGAATAATACCGAATTGATATGAGTACTACTCATATGCACAATGACAAACCAGGAAATGTATAAGGGCATGTTGATTTATAGAATTCTATATATAAACCAGGAAACATTTACAGAATTAATGATGGTCACAGCGTCATTAATTCCAAACGCCGGCACTAATTCCTACGAATGATTCCTAATATATGCCTCTCCATCCATTACAGGTCCAAATTTAATTCAACGTGATTAGGTTAGATTCTCTGTAATAACTTAAGGAGAACAAGACGACAAGATTAAATCATATTATAAATCTAGACTCGCGTACTTACTTTATACTTGCAATATATATAAATAGTCATAGCAATTCAGAAATGCTACTATATATCTCGTTCTTATCACTACAAGAGTTTCGGTTTTTTTAGACAAAAAATTTTGTCTAAAAATATCCTAATTTGGTACCAAAATAGTTTTGGAGATGAAAATTTTTGTCTCTATTTTGCCTCTAAAAAACCGTTTCAAAAGGTTTTTGGAGACGAAAAATGAATTTCCTCTCCAGTCGAACCTATTTGAACGGGTATTTTTTTAAGACAAAAAATTTTTCATCTCAACAATACATTCAAATGGATAAATATAGGTTCGAACTGACACAAACCATTCAAATGTAAAATATATTCATTCGAACAGATGACCATATTTGATTATGTTCAAACGGATGGAGTGTTTGAATTAATTTTATGCATTCGAACCAATAAATTTATAAAATGACTTTCGTTTGAACATACATTATGTCCGTTCGAACTAACTATTTATTTTTGAAACTCGTTCCGTTTGAATGGGGTTTCGGAAATTAATGTTGTTCGAACAAATATTTTATTGTTCGAACGGACGTATGGACTGTATATCACGGTAGTCGTTTGAACTCTTTATTTTGTATACGAATGGGTCTATTTTTGTTCGAATGGATTTAATAAAGGTAATTGACGTTCGAACATTATTAATCATACAGTACATAATTTAATAAGAAAATGGCATCGAAATAGAATATCAAAGTAAAAACACTTACCAAAATGAAGAGAAAGTTTCAATAGATGTCCCAACACAAGCACCGTCTCTCTATCTCTCAACACTCACGGTCTCTCTCTTCTCACGGTCTCTGTTTCTCAACTTTCAAACTTCCCAAATGTCTAGCACATATATGCTTCTGCACGTCTTATTTCCTCGTTTACCATTCAAACAGAATTTACTAACCATTCGAACCCGAAAATAGGGAAGTGGGAAAATCTCTTGCCTGATTAATTCAGCACGCACCCATTTGAACGTGAAATATAGTACGTTTGAACGGATAATTGAAAGTATAATATGGTGCAAAGGGATCCCGCCACCGCATATAAATGGCTCCAAGATATTACATGCGTTCGAACTTTGTAAATTTTCATTTGAACAAGTACTTAAATCGTTCAAATTGTAATAATATGTTCGAAGACCAAAAAGGGACAAAAGCAGAGAAGAGGAGAAAGATAAGGAAGAAGAATTGGAAAAGAAGCAGAAGATAAAAAAAAAAAAAAAAAAANGGGTAGGAGATGGAAAAGAAGAGAAGGAAGGTGAGGAGTATACCTCGAGAGAGAGAAGGGATGAGAAGAATAAGTGATGCCTCAAATTGAGGCCAGATTTCCCTTTTATAAGCGAATGGAGCACTGTTACAACAGTAAAATGAAACAGTACATTGAAATAGTAAAATTAAAAAGCTGGTCATAAACAGTAAAAATGAACAACAGTACTTTTACTATTCATTATAGTAGAGATCAGTTTAATGTCTTCTTCCAATTCAACATTGATTGCGAGGGGAATCAGACATAGAGAGCAGTTGCTGATTTCATTATCCTTTTCAGCGTTGATCGTGGAGGAATCTTGAATCAGCATGGATCAATAGAATTATTCTTCATCGGACAGTCTTGGAGTGTCATACTCTTTGTCATGTTCAAAAATGTTGGAATAGGGATCATTATCAACCGAAGCCTCAGAAGATGCTTCTGATTTTTCATCATCAAAATTGTCTTGAGCAAGAGACTTTTTGAGCAAATTAATCAAATCCTTATTATCAAGTCCAGGAATAATAATTTTCTTCTTGGTCTTAGAGGATTTGTTAGATTTAGAGGAAGCAAGGAGAATTAAGAGAACTATAGGAAATTTCTGGAAACGTCTCCCTGTCTTGTAGGTCAGGAGAAGTTTGGAGAAAATCCCTTATCACATAATTAATGATATTTTGGGTATAGGCATACCTATCCCACCATTTTGTAAAACAGTAGCGGACTAGAATATCCCCATTTCTTTCATAACTCCATTTCATTATCCACGAGAGTTTGTATCGATGGCAAAAATGGAGATCAAAGGAAAATTTTTGTTGATGTCTGTCCAATTTTGAAGTAGCGACAATGGTAAAGCAGTTGAATGCCTTGATTAGTTCATCAGGAAAATTTTGTGGAATGGGTCCGAATTGGTCTCACCATTGTAGGAATCAAAAAGGAAAATTTCCATTGAATTTTTTATCAAAATTAAAAAACTAGGAATTACTCATATCGAAAACTTGGTGGAGCATAAATCTGAACCAAGCTTTAATATAGTTATGATAATTGAAAAGAATATCAGAGTCATCAAGTCTTTTGGAAGAAAATGGGTTGGTGCCCCATTCTTCTTCTGTGATGATATTGATAATATAAGCATTGTGGTAGATTAATTTGGTTTGATCAGTTTTATCATAAATGAGTTTTATGATAAGGAAATTGGTTTGGATCATAATAGTAGAGTAGAATTGCAACTTTTTTGCAGGATTTTCTAAAATCCAATAGAAACCAGGGAGAAAATAGGAGGTAGTAATTTTGAATGGATCATTTTGTTTGGATCTGTTTGGTTTAATGAAAAACAAATTAACAGAAGAACATTTTCGGATGTATAGAGTTTTAGATTTTGGAAGCATATATGGGGTTGGAGTAGGTGCTAGAGCCACAACTTTAGCATATGGATCATGATCAGTTGCAAGGGTTAAAGTAGAGGAAATAGGTTGAGTAGGTTGAGCAGTTTTGCCTAAAGGTGTAGACCTGTTGGCAATATCAAAGGAGGAAGCAGGTTCATTCTTGATAAGTCGTTTATTTGGAATGGGTGGTAAAGCAGGTAAAGAAGATATTAAGGTAGAATGTTTATTTCTTCCTTTTTTTTTTCCATGGTTGGGTGTCTGCAAAAATTCACGAGTAAGAAAATCAGGAATGGAATTCTCAGAACCAAAAATATATTCAATATCAAAATTGAAAACACTTAAAATAGCTTGCCAACCTGCAAAAATATATTTTGATACAATGTTTTGAACATCTTTTTCTAATACATATTTAGCACTTTTACAATCAATTCTTAGTAAGAATTTCTTATTAAGTAAATCATTTTAAAATTTAGAGATACATAGTATTATAGATAATATTTCTTTTTTAATAGTACTATAATTACTCTGTGCAGAATTTCAAGTTCCAGAATGGAAGTGAACAATTTGTTTAGAAGAACCTAGTGAAACAGTTTGTTTCAGAATGCTACCATAACCAATGTCAGATGTATCTGTTTCAACAAAGTAGGAATAACAAAGCATGATAGAGTTTTGACATGTGCCTTAATTTTTTGAACAAGAGCAATGTGGATTTCTGACCAAGATGGAGGATTTTGTTGTAGTCGTTTGAAAAGTAGACAACATTGTTTCCTCATGTCTTGGTAAAATTCAGCCACATAGTTAAGAGATTCAAGGAATCTCTGTAACTGTTTTTTATCGAGAATAACATCAGAAAATTTGTCAGCAAATTCAATGACCCGATTAATGGGTCTGATTTTGCCTTCAGAAATATCATAACCAAGGAATCTAATCTTGGTTTGAAACAGTTTTATTTTTTTAGCAGAGACAACAAGATCATTTAATCTAATGATGTCAAGGAACGAATTCAAATGTTTCCAATGTTCATCAATAGACTTGAAAAATATGAGAATATCACCAATATAAACAATGGAGAAATGAGTAAATGAATTGAAAATATCGTTCATGATATTTTGGAATTCACTTGGAGCATTTTTTATACCAAAAGGCATGACATTCCATTCAAAATGGCCAAATGGGGTGGCAAAACCAGTTTTATATTTGTCTGACTCACTAATCTGGATTTGTCAAAATCCTGACTTAAGGTCAAATTTAGAGTAAACAACAACATTACAAAGCCTATAAATTAAGTCATTTTTGTTGAGAATATGATACCTAATCCACTCTAAGACTTTGTTCAAAGGTTTATAATTAATAACCAGGCGAGGGGTACCTCTCTCAATCTCAACATTTTTCTAGACATAGAAAGCAGCATAAGACCAAGGGGACTTACTATACCTGATTATCTTTTTATTGAGAAGATCATCAATTTCTTTTTTGCAACATTCTAAAATCTCGCTATTCATTTGAATAGGGCGGGCTTTAGTTGAAATATCATTTTTATTAAAATTTTTAATGTAAGGTAGAAAAACAACATGTTTCTTCCTATGCCAAAAGGCATTTGGAAGATCAGATCAAATTTTAAATTTTAATTTTTTTGTTAAAATCATCGATTTTTTATTGGAGTAAATTATTGGACAATTGTTCAAAAATCTTTTTGTATTTGATTTCCTGCTGGAGGAAATTCAAATGTTTGTTTTTTGCTTAAAGCAAAAATTTCAAACTCTTGTCAGTATCAATTTCAATACGGGAAGTAAATTTAAATTTGACTTTTTGACCATGGTAGTAATACCATCATTTTCAGTTATGAAAGGGTAAAGAGAAGAAATAAAAGGAATTCTTAATATGACTTTATCAGACATATTTTGGACTACAGTAGAGGAAATTTTAAAACAGACGTTATGTTAGCAAATATGAGTATTATTAAGCTCATAATTGATCTTCATACGGGATCCACTTGCCATAAATAAACGTTCAGTAGATTTCTCAAAATACTTGCTAGGAATTAAACCTTCTTGAATACAATTCAAATCAGAACCAGAATCAATCATGGCAACAACAGAGAAGAAAAAATCATGAGCAACGATAATGGTAATACGAGAAAACCATTTTGGAGGAATAGTATGATGGATCAAGCAGATCTAGTTATTAGAAGATTTCTCTTCTTTTTGTCCAGAATCAAAATCATTCGTTTACTCATTGTCAGAAGGAATTTATTGATCAAATTGTTTGTCAATTTGAAAACGTAAAAAATTCTTGTTTTAAATCATTATTTTCAGTCTTTAGATTGTTGATCTCATATTTGAGTTCAATAATCTCTTTTTTGATAAAATTAATTCCATATTATAAATCATTGGTAGAGACAATTTTGGGTTTTTATTTTTGAAATCTCTTCAAAGTGTCTTGAAAACTAATCCTTTGTTTAGAAGTTTTTGGTTCTTTGCAAACCATAATCTTCTTAAGCCTGAGAAGATATTCTTCTTTGAGCTCAGGATTAATAATTTGAGAAATTAAAATTAATAAAAGATTCTCTTGTTCTTCTTCTTTAGATAAAACATTGATTGATTTATTCAAAATTTTGCAACAAGAATCATTGCAGTTGCAACCAAGCTTGATATTAGGAGAATCAAGAGATTTAGCTTTTGAGTGATATTCTGAATCACTAGAGCTGATCTCGAGATCATCGAATGATGAATTAGAATGTTTTTAGGAGTCAAAATAATTCTTCTTGATCAATGACATTGATATTCAACTGATTAAGGTTTTTTTTGAATTTATTGAATTTCTGGGGACACTTATCTGCAAAATGCCCAGATTTGCCACAATTATAACAATTTCCTTTTGAAAAATTCTTTTTCTTAGAAGAAGTTTTAGATTTAGGAAAATGTTTTTTAGATGATTTTTTATAAAAATCATCATGGGATTTTCTCCTTGTTTCCCTATGAGGTTTAGAAAACTTAGTGAAATGTTTATGCTTTCGTCTTGATAGAGCAACAAAAAGGAAGGCCATATTGTTCACAAAAAGTACCCATTTCATATTTGATTTTCTTGTTGTTCTTCAGCTGTTCACGAAGTATTCTTTGATCATTACACATACTAATACCAATTTTCTTAATTACACTGAAAATATCACCATAAGTGTAATTTTCATAATTAAGAAATGCTGAAATATCAATAAGTTCATCTTTGACTTTATGAGCAAATAAATGAGGTAATCCATCACCAAATTTTTCTATCCAGTAAGGCTTTTGACTATCGTCACGAAGCATTACTCGAGAGATAAAAACATTTTGATACTAACGATAATCATACAATGTATGGCATCTTAAATTATTCAAATAATCAGAAATTCGATTAGTAATATTGGAAGGAGTACCAATGAAATGTTTAATAATAGTGTAAATCAAGATATTAACACCATCAGGATGAGCTCTCCCAATGGTTTCATCAAAAATAAGCAACCCTTCTTTATTACACTTTAGTGTGTTCTGAATGGTTGTCTTAGAATCATCAGTGAGATGTTTATTCGAACGTAAAATATATATCTAATTGTTTTATGTATCTAATTTTATTACTATATATATAAAAATATAGGTATATAGAACAATTAATATTTATGTGTTCAATATATATAGGTATAAGTTAATAAGTATAATATAAGTTAAGAATATATATAAGTCTAAATATATAGTACAAGATATGTATATAGTAGTGTACAAGACTATATACTTATATAGTTGACCCATATAAGTATTATAAGTATATTATATAAGAGTATATTATATAAGTATATTATATTTAAGTATACTATATAAGTAGATATAGTTGTATATCTAACTATAATATAAGTGAACAAATATGTATAACTATATAAGTATATTATATATATATAGTAGTATAAATATAAAATGAGTATGTAAGTATAAGTATATATATATTATATGATATATCTTCTTTTTTTAAGTATATGTATTGATCTTATACTTATAAGAATGTATTATATATAAGTATATTATATAGTTGTATATAATATATTATAAGTATATAATAATTAAGTAGTTCGTATTATAAGTTGTATAAGTATATATACTATATTATATAAAAAAATATAATAATAACCAATGCAATATTTTGACCGTTGAAACGATATATGTAAACCTTCAAACCAGTATGATATTTTTGGAATGCGTTCGAATAGCATTACTAACCGTTTGAACAGAAAAATATATATATAATGCATCGTGTCCAGACCCAGTGCCGTTGGAATACACCAAACCCTCAATCGTTCCCTCTGCCGCTCCAATTCCACCTGCTGCCCAAAGCTGCTGTCGAAGCCACCGTCCACCACCACTCTCCAATCCACAACATGTATGTCCTCCCCCAACATTTTTTACCAATTAATTTTGGATAAAACATGTTTTAAATGGGTTGAAAATGAGGTTTTGAAAAAAACCCAATTTCAATCCCGTAGTTCGTTGGAAATGGAGGATGGGTTGACCCAATGGTCATCCCGGGCTCTCATTGTTGTTGTGGGAGGAAAAAACAATGTTTTTAAACTGTAGATTTACGGTTTTGCAATGGCTGAGTCGACTTAGCCATGGGCATTTTCAAACCAAAAATCGTCATTCGAACGGAATACGAAATGACAACTAGACGGTTCGAATGGTCATCTATGGGTGTTCGAACTTAGTTTTATTACTGGTTGAATGCCCATAGATGGCCATTGGAACCTGTTGTTAAGCATTCGAACGGACACATTTTATTTTAATTTTTTGATAGATATAATTACCTTGATCTAATTATAATTATGATATTTTGTAGTCATTGTCCTTAATTTTATATCATAAATTTAGCGTCATTCAATGTCTTCTAGTGGAAAGAAGTGGGTTGCGTCAGGGCAATCATCCAACGAAGAAGTTCGAGAGAGGACTATTTTGTTGGATAGGCAGGTGAAGATAGATTATTTTAGGGATCTTTTGCGGGAGGAACTTCTCTCACATCTGTCTTTCTAGATCATGGTTGGACACCAATCATCGATCAGAGGACAAAGGGACGAACAAGATAGTTTCTTACATCAATATGGTATTTGAGTTCTATAAAGAACTTGATCGTGCCAGCCAGGAGGATGACGCATACACTTTCTCCGTTTGAGGAGTCACAGTACGCTTTTCAATTGATGTAATTGCTGATTTTCTAGGTATCCCTCGACTGCCCACTGTATATCCTAACGTGGTGCCTAGAGAGTCTACACTTGTAGGCGATAGGAAGATGGCAGAGAAAAGGGATACTGTGATGCCTAATAAGATCAATGGCCTCATTGATCATGAGGTTCGTCAGTTGGTTGTGGGTCAAAATGCACCTTCCTATGATGGGAGCAAGAGCATCAAACAGGTGGACTTATCTAGTTTTTTTAAGATCATGAACATTATAATAGCTAACAACATCGATCATCGACTACACATGACTGAGGTGAGCATGGACCAGACACGATTTATGTTACGAGTCGCTCGTGAGGTGCCTATTGACCTAGCGAGATATATATTCACTAGGATTCGATCAGAGGCTACTTATATTACGATAGGTAAGTTTTATTTTATTTAGTGTACTTGGTTACTTCTTTTGATATATATAATACTTGTACTTATAAAAAAGAATTTATGACAGATATATTGCCGTTTGGAGTTCTACTCAGGTGACTGTTTTTAGCAAAAGGAGTTAGGCCAGATGAGTTTGAGCGTCTTCGAGAGCCGATTGGACCGCTCAACTCGACGACCTTGTCTCGTAGCACCGGACACTCCAGATTGTGTATTCATGCACCCACTACAGAGGCGATCGACACTTAGGGAGGTGCACAGGTCGTATCTAGTGAGACATCTACACAGGGTGCATCACACAATACTACTCATGAGGAGATTGCGGATATCGTTCGTGTAGAAATGTGTGCATAGACATCAGAGATCATTGATGCAGTCCGAGTTGCCCTCACAGAGACTGAGTTGAAGCTCATGTCTTGAGTGAGTAATATTGAAGCACGCATTGCTGGAGTCAAGGTGTTGCTAACCTAGTAGTGTATATATTTTTTTAGCATTAAATATGATTTTTTTGTATTGATAATCATGACTATTTGTATTTTGTATAATTAGTTTTAATATTCAAATAGTCATACATTATATTTTTGAGATGCAATTAATGTAAAAAATGACACTATAAGTAACATTTATTTAACATAAAAAAAATCACTAAAATATTTTTTCATTAATTACATAAAATTAATTTATAAATTCGTAAATATTTTATGTTCCATTCAAACAAGGTTTAAAAAAAATCCCTCTAATTTTAATTTAATTTCACACCAAATGTTCCGTTCGAATGCATAAATATTGTGTTCGAACGATCTTGCAACCTTCCCGCCAAGGCTTCCCACCAAATCTTTATTGTTCGAACGAACCAATTTTATGTTCGAACAAATTTAAACTTTCTCTATCAAAATAAATTACTTCCCCGCCCATATTACCATTCAAACCAATTATATAGCATTCAAATGTACACTAATTCCAAGTTCGAATGTATTTTTGACCATTCGAATGGTTTTAAGACGACCTAATTCGTCACAAAAAATGTGGTTCAAACGTCTTTTAAGCCGTTCAAATATTTTTACAAAGTCATCCTTTTTTTGAGATGAAATTTATATTCCTCTCTAATAATTACTTTTTGTCCCTAAATTATTTCATCCCTAAAACTAAAATTTCTTGTAGTGGATTATACCACTTACTTTGTTTCATTGACGTAGTACCACTATGCTTTGGAGCTCAATCTTTGATCATCCACTATTCTAATGCAGTGGCCTAGATCAGCCTGCCACACCATAGAAAGGCGTTACCCAACAACAGGAAACCAGCGACAGATTTTAGCATCTCTGGGTTTCAGCCATACTATAACAGTGGCCAATATGAAATCTACTGCCCTTCTAAGGACCCTTTTAATCCATCAAAGATAAGAAAACAAGTTTCTTGGCTTTTGATCAGATTAATCTAAATTAATTACCAATATTACAAGAGCAAAAATGTTGATACATGTTGCAAGTTTGAAGTTAATTGTTTATGTCAGTACTGCAGCTCTCAGACTTGATCCCTAAACTATATGTAAGCTAGCTGTAAAGGGCGTGTTTCACACCACCAACAGCACGGATAATCTACTATTATGAAGAGACAGTGTTGGTTGCCCTGTATAAACTCCAATGCTTAAGTTAGTAACAGTATCAGATAAGTGTATATAAAAATGAAAATGAAAATATTTGTTACCTCTAGCAAGTTATTTATAGAAGGATGAGGAGTGATGGAGACTAACTCTAATTACCAGTCCTGTGTGCTTATCCTTCATGATCCCTTATTAACTTGAAAATATACCTCCTATTTTGCTAGAGTTATCTTGCTCAAGATAATTGTATCCACTGTGGGCCTTATTTCTAGTTTTTTGGAGTTATCTTATCACACGATTTGTGGTCATGAGCTCCAAGTCATGGGACTGTTACACATCGAGCCTATTCCTTAACCTTAGTGATAGGCCTGAAGCCCACGAGACCCAAATGTCCCATCCAGTTATCCCGCTAATTTCCTTTGTACTGGCACATAGGAAATTAAACTTTTGATTTTTGATACTCACTACCGACCCTGCTAATCCAAAGGCCCTAGTTTGCACTTTCGTCTTACCTGGTTGAGGCATGCTAGTTTCAAGCCCAGCCTCTCGTTTTCTTGGAAAAGACATGGCTTACCTTTGATGTAACTACTCCCGCTACTTTAATTTATTTAAAAAGAAATGGCAACCATCGGCGCAGCCAACCTTTCGGATTCCTAAGAACCCTCATGATTAGCTTCCTAGATTTTCTTTAATCCTTCCACTTCTGCCCGTGCTTCCTCTTCCCACTCTTGCTTTTCTCTATTCGTCCTCTTCACACTTTTTTGTTCGTGCTTATGTCGTTGTCCACTTCTTCTCTTTCCTTCATGTTATTCTCAAGAATTTCTCAATGGCCAATCCTGATTATGCGAAAGCTTCCCCTAGATTGAAAGGCGAGTCCTCCCTCGCTTGGAACACTGTCTCCTTCAATGGACATTCATGGCATTCGGTTCTTGACGTGGAGGACCTTGTTGAACTAAGGGAATCGTTTTGCATCCCCGAGTCGGTGGATATGAACATTCCAGAGAAGGGGTGCATCGACAGAGAGGGCTATGCCAGAGACTTGGCTCTTACGGTCTGCTCCCTAACTAAGGGGTTACGCCTTCCATTTATTCCCCCTGTGCGCGACATATTGGTTTTTTTGAAGCTTGCTCTTGCCCAGCTAAAAAGCAAGGCGTGGTGCGTGCTAATGTGTGCCTGTGTGGTTTTTTGCCGGGTGCTAGAGCCTCTTGGTGAGAAGTACCTAGGCTTGACGACGAAAGAATTCCATTGTTTCTATAGCGTGGTGTCTCTACCTAGGAACATCTGCAGTTTTCGCATCCGTGGGCAGCACCTGGTGGCTTTCGAAGGACGATATTCCAATGCCAAATAATGGACAAGTACATTCTTCTTTATTTTTGGAAAAGGTTGGGAATATCCCGCCGATGAAATGCATGTGAAAGACTACCCTGTGAGGGCCAATTGTTGGGGCGTCCCTGATTACAAAAGTTTGTCGTTGGAGCTGACTGGCAGTCAGCGTTCCTATATTGACCTTGTACATGATTGGGCTAAACAGCATGACCATGACGGTTTGTGGTCAGATGACCTCCTTTCCCCTACCAGTATAGATAGTTTTCTTTTGGTGTCCAATCGCGCCCACGTTAGGGGAACCAAACTTAAATCAGTTCCCCTCCCTACAAAAAGGAGTGCTCCCCAAACTGGGGGGCCTAAATTGAAGCGCCCTCGTGGCCAGGGCACGAAGCCTGGTGATGTCTTTGGTTCCCCTGCGAAGTTGACACAGGGGGTAGATGCTGATGCGGCTGTTCATGGGGACGTTACGCCGACGGTGTCTCCTGTTAGGGCCTCCTCGTCAGTGAGCCCAGGTCTTGACAACTTGGGTGCCTTGATGAAGTAGGCTGGCGAGTATCTCTCGTTAGCCAATTATTTTGGACTACTTTTGGGGGTGATTCTGCGAACACTTCTTTTGAATTTCCATTGTTTCCTGCTATTGATCCCGAATCTTGTGGCAGGAGTGACTTAAACATTGTATATGCTGCTTTTGTCGTGGGTGTATCTGCGGAAAGGGTGTTTGATGTACTCGCCCCTGTAGTTTATGTTCCCACGACTGAAGTTGACGCCGGCGGCACTATCTCCTATAGGGGGCAAGACTCTTCCCCGCACTCCCTTCCCACTACTATCTCAGGCGATGAGACTCTGCCTATGGATCAAGATAGGGTGTCCATCCCTTCACTAACTTCGTCGTCATTTGGTGGGATGGTGATACCACCCTTCGCAAAGGCGGTATCTTACTGGGCGATCGAGGTGCTCTTGTAAAGGACGTATTTCACACCACCAATTGTTAGGATAATCTACTATTATGAAGAGACAGCGTTGGTCACCTTGTGTAAACTCCGACGCTTAAGTCAGTAATAGTATAAGATAAGTGTATATAAAAATGAAGATGAAAATGGTGTTACCTCTAGCAAGTTATTTATAAAAGGATAAGGTGTGATTGCGACTAACTCTGATTACCAGTCATGTATGCTTATCCTTCATGATCCCTTATTAACTGAAGAAGATACCTCCTATTTGCAGTAGTTATCTTGCTCAAGATAATTGTATCCATTGTGGGCCTTATCTTTAGCTTTTTGGAGTTGTCTTGTCACATGGTTTGTGGTCATTAGCCCCCTGGTCATGGGGTTCTTAAACATCGGGCCTATTTCCTTAGCCTTGGTGATGGGCCTAAAGCCCAGGGGACCCGAATGTTTCCTCCACTGGCCATCACTAACGTGCCCAAGTAGGAACAGTAAAGGCTTGTGGTCACATGAATGGACTAAATGTCAAATCTCCTCAATGTCTAGATATGACCCAACTCAACATTCATACTTCCAAGAAACTATTGTTCTCAAAGGCCGAGCAAACATCCTCCAAATTCTCGAAAATGCTCGTATTAATTTCTCGTGTATATATATATAATCAAATCTTGAAAATTGTTTCCGACTTTGATATGGATGAATCTTTTCTTCTTTTTTTTTTTTTGAATAGGAATTCAACCAAATGTGA
The DNA here is from genome assembly GCA_003123785.1 of Pterocarya stenoptera. Taxonomy (NCBI): domain Eukaryota; kingdom Viridiplantae; phylum Streptophyta; class Magnoliopsida; order Fagales; family Juglandaceae; genus Pterocarya; species Pterocarya stenoptera. Next base: position 347,133 of record QEOT01005380.1, read on the forward strand.
AGTTTTCCAGCTTAGCCACCATAAAGAGTGCTATAAAGAGGACAATCGAGTATAAGCCTTGGATAAAATGTAATAAGGGTGGCACTACAGCCATCGCTCCATTGGGAGCTACCACTAGTTATTTTGGTATGCTTTGTTTTTAGTTCTTTTTACATGTATTTTTTTAACACTTTTAAATATTTGTTTTTTAAAAAAATTCACAATATCATTAAAAAAATACTTACTTAATCACTAAGGAAAATAAAAAAATTAAAAAAGAAACAAAAAAATTACCAACGGTAGCTCCCAACTCCCTGACTAGCATTATTGATGTAATAAGGATGCATCGGGGAAGTGCCAACTTTACCAAGTTTATCTTTGTGTCGGCCGTTATCAAGTTTCCTTCGAGGAATGTCCAGCGGAAGCCCTATCCAAAATCAATAATTCCGACTGTTCCTCTGTGGTAAAGTTCCTAGCCTTTTAAACTACAATAAAGGGACGATGTCCTACGCTCATCTGTCGATGCTATCCAGCTCAAAATAATTGATTAAACCCATATCATTAAACTGCGAGTATATGTTATAAGATTGTGATTTACTTTTCAGTTTTTGCTCAAATAATTGCTTACCAGCTCATAATAGACAACATGAATCCAAATGTAACACCCAAACCCAACACTGAGCCCAAACCAAGCATGAGTGCTATAAAAAAAATTTTTGGATTATAATATGTATGAAAAGTCCATTTGAGTTTTAACGAATAATCTTAAAGCAGGTTATGGGCCCCAAATTTATTTTGACGGATTATGAATTTCATTGTGCTCAATGATTGAAAAAAGGCCCAAATAATAATTCATGGACCAAGGGGCCGAAATAATTAGAACTTGGCCCAATAAATTTTTCTAAATGCCCGAAGATGTTATTAGATGAGAGATTTATTTTGGACAAGAGGATTATGGCCCAATTTATTTATCAAGTTCAAGCCCATTAACGTGACCAATTTCAAGCACACTAGAGTTACAATTTTAGAGTCTCCTTCGTGATAAAATTCCGCAAACCCCTCCCTTTAGATTTAGACCCATGGACATAAATCATCTTCATCCTCAAGTGCTTAGGGTTGCTGCTCACACATCCTTTTCTCCAGCAAGCCGGTGGCCCACCTCTTCCTCCTCACGCCACCACCCTGCACCAAGAACAGTCGTAGCCCTCCACGCACGTATGTTCGCAGCATGCATACACCTCACCAGACCACTACTGGAAGCAACCTCCACGTCGCACTGAAGACTGCTGCAGTTTCTGCTCTACAATAGCTCCTCTAGCCGCGCACCACCATGGCACACTGGGCCAAACCGAGAGCCACCCCACTGCCAAAGTTCCTTCACACCGGACACCACCAGCCAACCACCATAGAAGCCCCAGCTCCTCCACGCACCATCCCCGCAAGTCCCCATACTCCTCTGTTTTAACCATCCAAAAACAGAGCACGTATGACCCACCCGTGAACCACCAGGAAAAATCACCGAGAAGCCCCTCCACCAACCATTATACTTACTCCATGCAATTGCAACACACATACCCGTCACCAAGGGTGGTTCTGCAACACTTAGATTGGAGCCACCTCGTGCACCTCAGAAAAATGATGCACTTAGACAACCGGAGCCACCCTGGTGGGCCTCAAATATATATTTTTTCTTTTATCTTCATTTGCATCTGATTTTAGACAAAGAAAATATAAAATACTATTGGGTTCATAACAGCTCTTGTAAGAAAAAGCATTGCCACAAAAAAAAAAAAAAAAAAAAAAAAAAAAAAAAAAAAAAAAAAAAAAAAAAAAAAAAAAAAAAAAAAAAAAAAAAAAAAAAAAAAAAAAAAAAANAAATAATTCCAAACTTCTCACATTAATACGACACCAAGTTTATTAAGTTATGAAATCAAGTTCCTTGGTAGGCTTAGCAAAATAAAAAGAGAAATAGATAATTCAGGCAGTAGGACAATAGATGAATGGATGGATGCACCCCAATATAAACCCGTCAGAGCCATAGAGTCCCCTTATTGGTAGCAACCAAATTCTCATCCCTCACTCACTTGTCTAGATTATATCTTAAGGAGGGTGGCTAACCACCCAGGCTGCTCAAACCTAATGCAGCCGAAATAAGATAACTTTCTATAAGCTCAAAAAGAAGACCTAACGCTGTAATCCACTAGAACATCTTTTTTATAAGTAATATATAAAATTAAGAAATGCTACTTATCATCCCACACCACACACTTTACATATTTTAAAATTTTTTATTTTTATTTTTTGTTTTATTTATTATTGTTAAACTAATTGAGTTGTTCTACTTATCATCCATACACCACATACTTGTTATAGGAAAAAAAAATTAAAATAGGTGTGATGTATGGTGTGTGGTGTGTGAGGATAATAAGTATAATTATTCTATAAAATTAATCCACCAGACATGCCAATCATCATATGTAAACTATGAATCCACTAAAGAAAGAAAGAAAGAAAGAAATTTTAGGAGTTTGATATGAGTATATGGGCACATCAATCCAAGGTGGAACTATATTCATCAAACCAAGGTTTTTCCTAATTGATTTTCATTAAATGCCAATATTAAAGGACTCAACAAATTAAAGTCCTCGCACACGGAGAAGATATAGAAAAAATTTGGCCAGCAAAAGAGAGTGGCTTTTCTTCAAGAGTCAAATTGAACTGACCTCGGGGATCTTGTTCTGAACCTTTCCTTCCAAACAAATTGAGACAATCTGCCTAATAGCTTTACTGGGTCCTTTAGCACACATAAAGGATAAGAAGGGAAAAGAAAATCATCATCAAACCTAGCTCTATAATCCAATACTTCAAGGGAGAATAAAAATAAAGTCTTCTACCAATGCCCTTATTGTTACTAGGTTTCTGTCCCGGAAGGAAGCAATGAAGTTGTCATTAATGTTTTCCTTTGAGTCAACCATGCAATCAGCAAGTAACTTTACAATAGCCCCTGCATCTTATTGAGTAAAATGAATATAATTGACTTCTCCAAGCAAAAAGGAAAGACAAATATGTTAGAAATGGATGCTACATAGAACTACAAATTTTTTTAAAGCAGATTTATCATATATATAATTAACTGACTTAGCTGCTGCACATTCAAGTGACTCATTAATGTAACGATACTGTAACTGTTAAAAACTATCAAAGTCAAGTAAGTGCCTAATGGTCAGAATATTTGTGTACATGGATTCAACAAGTATGCATAGATGCGACATATAGACAACTGCATGATCAAGAGAAGCCAATTCAACCTTCAAGTTTCTGATTGTCACCCTCAACAGGTGGCTGTCTCTCATGCATCCTTAGACACGGATCCGGCTTCCAATACATCCTTAAAGCAAAGCATATACCAACAATGACTTAGTCATGGGTACAAATTTAGATCCATATATATCTGCACTCATAAGATACAACGTTGTAGATGTCTTACCCTTTCAAGATCAGATGCTTCAAAAGCAGGCAGCTTCAGCTCTTCCACGGCCACCAAAAAGTTCCGCACATTCTCAAAGTACTGATAGGCAAGCAATGGGTGAGATTCCCAGGTGATTGTATATGTGATTGATTCTCCACGACCTTAGATGATTTTAACAAGAGTCGCGCTTCAGGCTGGATGGGTACCGAACTAGTATTTCCACCAGCCAATAGGAATATGCCACGTAAGCATTCTATAGAAAAGTAAAATGAGATGAAAAGCACTAGATCACTAAATACTTCTCTCCTCTCTCCCTCTTCCTCCCGAATCTGATTTCACTTCTCACCAGACACAAAATCACCTCTCCTTCTCTCTCCCTCTCCCTCTCCCTCTCCCTCCCGAGTCTGGGGTGCCAAACACACAATCACTTCCCTCGACGGAACCTATCTGCACGACGGAACCCATCTGCACGACCGAGCCAGCCTTCTCGAGCCCCATCTGTGCTCCACTCCACCACGCCGAAAGCCCAAAAAAAAAATCTACAGGTTGAAAGGTAAATAAAATGAAAGGTTTGTAATAAGGTTTTTAGAAATGAGTTTTTCAGTATTTGAAAATATTGACACAATCAAATCCGAGATTCCAATTTGTACAAAATCAGCCAAGGAATCATCACCATTTTTTTAGCTATAGTCATTAATTTGTAAATATCAGTTATTTCCTTACATTCGTTTATTTCCTTACTTAGTCTAGTATTTCCATACTTAGTCTGTCACCTTGTATCTATTTAAACAGTAGTGTATCATTGTAATTGACAAGTTACAGAAATACAATTATCTCATTCTTCATATTCTACCCTACCCGAGCCCTACATGGCTTCTTCCTCCTCTTCATCTTCTTCTTCCTCTTCCGCTGTCCTTTCTCCATATATTCTCCATCCCTTTGATTCCCCAAGCCTAATCCTTGTCTCTGGTCTCCTTACAGGAGATAATTTTTCAAAATGGCAAAAAGCCATGACCCGCACTCAATGCCAAGAATAAACTTAGCTTTTTCAATGGCTCTCTTCCCACCCCTAATCCTAGCTCTCCTGAATACAAACAATGGAACCAAACCAAGGACATGGTCCTTACCTGGATTTTGAACTCCATCAGCCCATCTCTAGCCAACTCCCTTGAATATCACACAAACCCACGCGAAGTTTGGGTTGATCTCCAATCTCGTTTCAGCCACGGCAACAATGCCCGTCTTTATCACCTTAAGCGTGCGCTCTCCTCTCTGCAACAAAACACCACTTCCATTCATGAATATTACAACCATATCAAATAAATATGGGATGAATTAAGCCATCTTCAAAACCACTCTGACCTCAAGGATCTGCAAAAACAAGCAGATGATGAGCGTGTCTTCCAGTTCCTTCTTGGCCTAAATGATTCCTTTGCCCAACTCAGAACCCAAATCCTAGCTATGGACCCGCTTCCTCCCATCACCAAGGTTTTCTCTATCTTGTTTCAAGAAGAGCAGCAGCGCCTCCTTCAACTCCAACCACTGCCGTCGGACCCCACGGCTTTTGCTGCCGCCAACTGCAGCACTCCACAGAGCCACCTGCGTTGCACCGAATGTGGCAAAACGGGCCACACCTGTGACCGTTGTTGGAGGATCGTTGGATACCCACCTGGACGAGATCACCGCTCCAAGCTGCGCCCTTCCATCCTTAGCAAACCATCGCCAGCCTTAGCTCCGGTAGCCAATCAAGCCTCTGCCTCTTCGGATTCGTCGTCTCTCCTCGGATTGACACCGGAGCTCTATCAAAAACTGTTGGATCTGCTGAACCCGAAGCCCATCTCCTCCAATTTCGTTGGTAATGCCATCTTTTCTTCCCCCTGCTTCGACAGCCACCTCGACTGGGTTGTGGACAGCGGCGCTAACGCCCACATGTGCCATGACCGCCATGCGTTCTCTGCTTTTCAACCTCCCCCCCCCTTCTCTCTCGGTTAGACTGCCGAATGGCCATACCCTTTCTATTAAGGGTATCGGTAATTCTCACTTATCCCCCTCCCTTACACTTTTTAATGTATATTTTATCCCTGATTTTCAATTTAATCTCTTATCTGTCCCTCAGCTCACAACTAACACCAATTGTATTGTTTCTTTTTCTTTTAAAATTTTTTTCTTTCAGGACCCACAATCAACGAGGCTGATTGGAGTGGGTATTTTTGCAGTGGGCTTTATGTGTACCGGCCCAACAATTTTTTGGCTCTTTCCGTGCAATCCTCTACTAATAAAGACTTATGGCACCGATGCCTAGGTCACCCTTCTCGTCTTCTTCTTCCTCAATTATTTAATAATTCTCGTGTTGTTTCGGATTGTGATATTTGTGCACGTTCCAAGCACACATGTTTGCCTTTTTCCTCTAATGATAATAAAAGTACTTTTGCTTTCAATAGAATATTTTGTGATATTTGGGGTGGTTACCATACTTCTTCCATTTGTGGTTCTCATTATTTTCTCACTATCATCGATGATTTTTCCTGTACCACTTGGCTTTATTTTATGCGTTATAAATCTGAGGCATATACCAATCTCATGCATTTCTTTGCACTTGTCCAAAATCAATTCAATACCACGGTAAAAAAAATTCGCAGTGATAATGGACAAGAATTTCTTTCGCAAAAATTTCAAACGTATCTTCATACTCACGACATTATCCATGAACGTACCTACATTGAAACTCCCCAACAAAATGGTGTTGCGGAGAGAAAACACAGGCACCTCTTGAATATTGCTCGCAGTCTTCGCTTCTAAGCACACTTACCCCTCAAATTTTAGGGCGAATGTGTGCTCACTGCGGCGTATCTCATTAACCATACACCAAGTCGCATTCTTCAAAATAAATCTCCTTTTGAACTTCTCTTCAACACCATTCCAAACTATAATCATCTTCATGTGTTCGGTTGTCTATGTTACGCCCAAAACCTTCGTGCCCATCGCGATAAATTCTCTCCCCGTGCCTCAAAATGTATCTTTCTTAGCTACCCCAGTAACCACAAAGCATACAAACTATATAACCTTGACACACAAACCATCTTTTTTTCTCGCGATGTCACCTTTCATAAAGACATCTTTCCCTTTCAAGATCTTCCCGATATTCCCCACTCATCTATCCCTATCCTTCCCTTACCCTTTCCCGAACTTCCCCTACCAACCCCATCCCCTCCTCCTCCTACTATTCCCACGAATCCCCCCTCTATTCCAATTGCTATGACGGAACGTTCCTCCACTTCTTCTCGTCCTCGTTGCACTACTACTTGACCCGCTTACCTCCAGGATTATGTTTGTCCGCCTCTACACGCAGGGCCCATGGCATCATCACTCGCTACATCACCCTCAGGTACTGCCTAGCCTTTATTTGATTTTCTTTATTATTCTCGTTTTTCACCTTCTCACCTTACATATTTACATGCTTTCACTACTTCTATTGAACCTTCTTGCTATTCCACTGCCCTTCCTCACCCCCATTGGCGCGAAGCAATGTCTAATGAGCTATATGCCCTTGAAGCCAATTCCACTTGGACTCTTGAACCTCTCGCTCCTGGAAAAAAATCCATCGGTTGCAAATGGGTCTTTAAAACTAAGCTCAAAGCCGACAGATCAGTTGAAAGATATAAAGCTTGCTTGGTTACAAAAGGCTACACTCAAGTTAAAGGTCTTGATTATCATGAGACTTTTGCACCCGTTGTAAAAATGACTATTGTCCGGTCTTTGTTAGCTATCGCTGCCACTCAGCAATGGATCATTCACCAACTTGATGTCAACAACGCCTTCCTTCATGGTGATCTTGATGAAGAAGTATACATGACACCACCTCCCGGATATTGCCCTAAGGGGGAGACCTGTGTTTGCCGCCTTCGCAAATCACTCTACGACCTCAAATAAGCCTACCGCAACTGGTTTTTTAAACTAACCGTTGTGCTTCTTGATGTAGGTTTTACTCAATCTCAAGCCGATCACTCTTTGTTCACCTTGGTCAACACCACTAGTATCACCGTTGTACTTGTCTATGTTGATGATATTCTGGTTGCTGGCAATGATCTCTCACAAATTTAGGTTTTCAAATGTGCTCTCTCCACCAATTTCAAAACCAAGGATCTTGGCCCCCTCAAATATTTTCTTGATCTCGAAGTTGCTCGTTCACAAAATGGCATCTTCCTTAACCAACGAAAATATGCACTTGATATTCTGAATGACAGTAGCCAGCTTAGCGCCCGAGTTGCTCCCTTTCCCATGGAACAAAACTTGAAGCTCATCAATCACGATGGCGCCCTTCTTTCTGATCCTAGTGCCTATCAACGACTCCTGGGCCGACTCATCTACCTGACCATTACTCATCCAAATATCGTCTTCGTCGCGAACATCCTCAGTCAGTTTATGCATGCTCCCCGTCTTCCTCACATGCGAGCTGCAACTCGTGTTCTTCAATACATCAAAGGTAGCCCAGGCCAAGATATTTTCTTCCCATCCTCCAATACTTTACATATTACGGCCTATACTAATTCCGATTGGGCCATTGTCCCACTACTCGCCGCTCCACCATTGGTTTTTTCATTCAGTTCGACACGAGTCCTATTTCCTGGCGCACAAAAAAAAGACACCCATAGCCTGTTCTTCCGCTGAAGTTGAATATCGTGCCATGGCTGTCACCACATGCGAGCTTACTTGGTTGAAGCAACTCCTAACTGATTTTGGTATTCCTCATCTTGAACCTTTCAGTTTGCATTGTGATAATCAATCTGCTCAGCACATTGTCCATAATCCTGTGTTCCATGAACGCACCAAGCATATTGAGATTGATTGTCACATTATTCGAGATAAGATCTGATTTGAACTCCTCACTGCGGTTCATACATCATCACATGAGCAAATTACAGACATCTTCACTAAAGCCTTAGGCCGAGAACTTTTTCATCATTTTTTATGCAAGTTGGGCATTACGGATCTTCATGCGCCAACTTGAAGGGGAGTATTGACACAATCAAATCCGAGATTCCAATTTGCACAAAATCAGCCAAGGAATCATCACCATTTTTTTAGCTATAGTCATTAATTTGTAAATATCAGTTATTTCCTTACATTCGTTTATTTCCTTACTTAGTCTAGTATTTCCATACTTAGTTTGTCGCCTTGTATCTATTTAAACAGTAGTGTATCATTGTAATTGACAAGTTACAGAAATACAATTATCCCATTCTTCATATTCTTAACAGAAAATGGTGTTAAATACTAAAATAGTTTTTTTATATTCTTTTATTTTTAGTTTCTAATTTTAATTTTTTAAAGACTATGCTTATGGTGTTGGTCTTATCTGAATACTGCATCAATGTTCTTAAAACAAGTAACCTTGCTTACACTATGTTCAATCAAAGTGGAAGAAAGATCTTGTTGAATTAATGCTCCTTTTACCTATATGATTGCTGCATGGATTTTATCTCAGGGTCTCTCTTATCTTTATTAATGTTTTGTCCTTTATTGTATATAATGCTGCAATTTATAATGTTGAGTAGCTTATGAAATTGTAGGATGAACTGCTTTCTATTTTGTTAAATGTAGTAGAATTGTCATTTTAGAAAATTTGGGTGTTTGTTTGGAGTTTAAACTTGGAGCAGTCAAAATCTGCAGTAGATAGTTTGCATACAAATAAAAAACAAAAAAACAAAAAAGTGTTGAGTCTGCTTCAATCCAGTTGTCTCGGTTTATTAAAAATTTTGTGGTTGTATTGGTTGCCCATGTTTTCTAAATGTGATGCTCCAGCAGTGTTAGAAATGAGTTTTTCAGTCTTTGAATATGAACTTAAATACTAAAATAGTTTTTTGATATTCTTTTATTTTTAGTTTCTAAGTTTAATTTTTTTTGTGGCCTATTATATTTCTCCAAGGCTTGCTGTAGGAATGTTTCGGGCAAGGCTTGCCTGGTTTGAAGCCTAATGTTAATGCCAAATTCATAAAATAGCATGCTCATGGAGTTACTAATTGATTAATTATTTCATATAAAATTTGTGACTGTTTGAGAGTTGAAGAAGTATAATGTCTGGCAATAATCCAGATTTCAACATGATGTTATGAGATAGCATATATCCAGATTACTCATTAGGACTGTGCAAAATGTGAAATGTTATTATTGCCATTTTGGTACTTGCCGTTTTAGCTATTTCATTTTGCAATCTTTGATGCAGTGTTTCCTTTTTATTTATTTATTTTTTTGTTGCAGCAATATGGAAAGTAGTGGATATATCATATCTAGCTTACGGTCTATGAGAGCAAGAGATGAAATGATCTCAAGACAAAGACCGCTATGTTATTACAACATTCCCTCCAAAATGCAGACGTCGGGCAACCCAAAAAATATTGGATGACCATTGTATTTATTGTGTTGTTGCTTAGTTGTAAATTTTATGAGCATTCATGCATGTAAATCATTTAACAGTACATTAAGATGTACTTGACTTATTGGAACAAGTTGTGTTTATTTTCTAGATCAATTTTTGTAAAAGACTATTTGAATATTATATAATGAATGGAGACGAGGTTTCGAATGCAAATTGGCCTCACGAATTTTTTCACTTTACTCTGATATTTTGTCTTGCTTCTTTGTCGGTTTCTCTCTCAGGAAGTCATGATCTAGCATATTAATGTATATATATTTCGAGTCACACGTAAACTTCAATATTATTATATTCATCCCGCACGACATCATGTGATGTTAGAGCCTATCGATGAAAAACCTAAAACATCTAGCTAGTAAAAAGAGTGGAAACTTCAAGCATTATTATATTCGCGAGCTGCATGTTTATGTTTGCAAGGGGCATCATTGTAATGCCATTACTATTTCATACAAAAGACTCATCTACCTAGCGGCTAGCTAGTAAAAAGGGTGGAAATTTCCACCGGCCTACAAATAATTACAACAATCCAGTAGCCTATTTATAAGCTCTACAAACTGAAGGAATCCCAAAATTTGCAGAAAGTTAGATATGAAGAAACAGATGTACAAGCAGCAGTTTCGAAAGGAAGAGATGAAAGCACAAATCAGAAGTTTTTACTCCATATACATATTTCAGGGTCAGTTTGGACCTTGTTCAACTTACTCCATATACGTATTTCAGGGTCAGTTTTTCTACTGAAAACAAGAAAATAAAAAATATGATGCCTACAAAAAATTAGCTGCCCAGTAATTAATCTTGTGAAAATTGAAAATTTCAAGATGTTCCATACTCTTCATTTTCTGACATTTGTGGGAATTGCATATTCCTACAAACAAAGAACAATTTCACAAAGGGGCATCAAGAAGTGACCAAATCAAACATTTAAATATAAAATAAATAAGATAAGATTAGTATTCGTACATATTAAATGTTGTTGACATAGAGGCCGGGTCTAGAGGTAATATATTTTATCTTGGTTCGCCCATATTCCTATAAAAAAAATATTAGAGGAATATGGCCAACCAACACAACCACAAAATTTAAAAAAAACCGAGACCACTAGATTGAAGCAGACTCAACACTTTTTTTTTTTTTTTTATGCAAACTTTCTACTGCAGATTTTGACTGCTCCAAGTGTAAGCTCTAAACAAACACCCAAATTTTCTAAATTGACAATTCTACTACACTTAAACTCAACAAAATAGAAAGCAATTCATCCTACAATTTCAGAAGCTAGTCAACATTATAAAATGCAGCATTATATACAATAAAGGACAAAACATTAATAAAGATAAGAGAGAGCCTTGAGATAAAATCCATGCAGCAAGTTATGTTGGTCAGAAACCAAACAAGTAAGCACAAGAATATGAAGAATTGCTCTGAAAAGATCATAAGGTGCTGGTCAGTTGAATTGACGTGCTATAGTTAAAAGGAGCATTAATTCAACTTCAAGCACTATTTCATATATAATTGTAATGCCATTACTATTTCACACAAAAGATTTATCATTGTAATGCCATTATTATATTCGCTAGATGTATGTTGGATTGACGTGCAATAGTTAAAAGGAGCATTAATTCAACAAGATCTTTCTTCCACTTTGATTGAACATAGTGTAAGCAAGGTCACCGGTTTTAAGAACATTGATGCAGTATCCATATAAGACCCAACCCATCGCGCAGATGGGTTTCGTCGAGAGAGGTGATTTTGTATTTGGCACCCCAGCTTCGGGAGGGAGAGGGAGAGAGAATGAGAGGTGATTTTGTATTTGGTAAAAAGTGAAATCAGATTCAGGAGGGAGAGGGAGAGGGAGAGAGATTGAGAGAAGGAGAGAAGTGAAATCAGATTCGGGAGGGAGAGGGAGAGAGGAGAGAAGTATTTAGTGATCTAGTGCTTTTCACCTCATTTTACTTTTCTATAGAATGCCTACGTGGCATATTCCTATTGGCTGGGATAATGGGATGTCTAGCAGAACAGTTGGTGGTTCATTTTCTCTCTCTTTTCTAGGGCTGCAATCAAGCAGTTGATAAATTGTTACTATAGGAATGCAATGCCTTGGGCACTGATCCTGGGTTAATCTTGTTGATGGCATTGCGTTGGACCAGACCATTTCTCAAGAAAGAAATAAATGCCCTCTCCGAAGGCTGGTTTGATATGCCGAGCGGATTGACCAAGCTCTGCAGCCAACTGACAGCTTGATATCACCTCCAAGCTGGAAACATTAGTGCAAAAAAATGGGCTATCAACAGGGATTATTGAAACAAGGATAAAAGCCTCGTTTGAATTCCAAGAAATATAGGAAAGGAAAAATAATCTAAGATTGGGATCCAGAAACTCATCAAAACCCACGCAGTGTTCACTCTTCTCTTTCTTCTCCAAGAAAGTACATCTTCCAAGAGAAATAGCCGTACCCCCGAATCAAATTTCACACTGAATAACAAGGACAAATACGCGCGCGCGCGCGCGCACACCCACACACACAAATACATACATACAAAGGTACAGAGAGATAGAGAGAGTAGCAACCTGTTCTTTCTTATTTTGCTTTCTCGGAGTTGAAATGGAACACGGAGAGTGATTCTGGCCTGAGGCAATCTTTTTTTACTTTTGCCTCGGGTTAAGGTTGGGATCCGAACTTGGGGCTACGAAATCGTAACGTTACTCTTTATTTTTTGATGGGGATGCATGTGCTTTCGCTTTGGGAGGCAGTTAAAAACTCAATGGAGACGATCTCAACCGTCCATTCTAACGACTGGGTAGCGGACATCAACAGACGATATTTATAGTATAATTTTGGTTTGGGCTCATGGGTGGGCCTTTGGGCTTGGGTTTCAGTACGCTACAAATTCCAATTGCTATATAGGAAGCAACCCAGTCGGCTAGACTCTGGAATCAATCGCTCTTTTCAAATTCCATTTGCCATCACGCGTGGGAGTGAACACAAGCATACATTCCGCCTTTGTGATGCGAAGCACAGCTGTATTATGCAGCGACTGTTCATCTGGTTCCGACCCAGGAATCCAGATTTTAAATTGAAATCAGGACCGGGTTAACCCGGGTCCGAACCAGGCCGAAACCCGGATGAATATGGAGATTTTGTACGTAATTAACAAGGACCTGGAATCTGGATACCAATTACCAAATATTAATACACTTCCGTGTATCTTGTTTTGGAATCTTTGGTTGGTATGATGATAACAGGTTTAGTTTTTATTTTAAAAGGCTTTTTTTTTTTTTTAAGATTTTACGTTAGGCCATATCTAGGATTGAGCAGGCCCAATAAATTGGGGAAGAGTTTTTCCCTTTTTTAGCCCAGCCCAAGAAATCCTTAAGAGAAATCATAAACAATAAACAGTTCCTTGGTGAAGTAGGCTAGTAGCCTTTCTTTTCTTGGTTCGAACGTGGCCCATGTTTTAAATGTAGAAAACAAATTGCATATGTAATGCTTAGTAAAAGCAATTGGACAAGAGTCCAAGATAAAGCCCGATCAGTAACTGAGATCGTATCCCACAATAATAATAAAATGAATAGCAAATAATACGTGTACCTACCTACCTCTCAGTCAATTTTATGTAGGGGTCTAAGACTCTAACCAATTCAGTTTAGTATAATTTTGTATATTTTTCAAAACCAAATTAGTATATATCAATTTTAAAAATTTCAGAATCAATATTAGACTGATTTACTACCGAAACCGAAACTTCCGATTTTTTCAATTTCAGTCAGGTCCAGTTTGATTTTTCCTGTTTTACAGATTATCTATGTTAGGAATAATATAATATTTACATATACTAAACTATTAGTTTATTTATATTATTGTGTAAATATATTATTTTATAACAATTAACACATACGATTATAGTATTGAATTTAACGATAGATATAAGTTCTAGATTTTTTATATGAGTATATATAATTAAATACGTAAAAATATATTTACTAAAAGAATATATATTATAATCTATTATGCCAAAAATGTATATTTGACATTTATATATATTTATATATATCAAAAGTAAGTTTATGTTAATAACTTAATATTAATGTTTATGTTTAAGATTAGCATTTCATAATATATTAATTAGAAATTTAACAAATAATATATATATAATATAACATAAAACATTATATATAATATAAAAAATTATAAATATATATATACTGATCCGGTTCGATTTAAACTAATTTTTAAAATATGAAAATTGGTACCACATTAGACCGTTTACAAACTGGATTGAACTGGTTTTCTAGTTTTTTTTTTACACTTCTAATTTTGTGACCAACCGTTCGTTTTCTCTTGCTTGATCAGGAGTCTTGCCTTTGCGTTTTAAATCTCGAAGTTGTGTTTTAAAATTAACAGGTGATTTTTAAAGCAAGCCGAATGTTTTAAAATCCTTGATATACTTTAAATGTCCAAAATTATCTTAAATAGAATATTTTTAGTATTATTAGACCAAGCCTAATTTTAAAGTAAGCTTCTTTATATTTTGGAGCCCCAAAAATAATATAGTTATAGAAAATCATTTTATTTAAATGATTTTATCTCTTTGAGAATATTATTTAATATTCATGATTTTATTTTATGCTAAAAGCTCAACTTCTTTTAATGATTTTATTTCTCTTAAAAATGTTTAGTAAATTTCATCATTTTATTTTATGATGAAAGAGTAATATTTTTAGAATCAAAGTTGGATTTTAATTTAATCCTATTGCATTTCTATTTTATTTCCCATTTTTAGTTAGTTACTTTTAAGTGTTTAAATCTCCACCGTCGAATCTAAGTTAAGAACCCCTAAATGAAGGGTTGGAATTAAATCCCCAAAACCCTAGCTTTTTCCCCATTTTCCCTATTCTCTCTCTCTCTCCTCCCCTCCCTCCACACCATCCCCTTCTCTCTCCCTTCTCTTTCATGCCCCACCACGGTCAGCCCCTCATTGGCACTGCACACTACCACTGTGAGCAGCCTCCATGACCCTTGCCAACTACCTCGTCCTCCTCCCCTAGCCCCACTTCTCTCCCTCTCTTTTCCTCCCCGAGCCTCACCTCTCTCTCCCTATCTTTCTCTCGTTTCCTTGTCATCACTGCCGCTAAGAGCGCCGTGACTGCCACCACACCTCACTGTGGCCGCCAACCCTTCCACCATAGCTCCCTTGCTCCTCCATGCCCAACCCGAAGCATCTCTCTCTCTCTCTCTCTCTCACTCTCACTCCCTCTCTCACTCTCACTCCCTCTCTGCTTCTCTTCCCAACACCGTCATGCCTTTCCTGGGCCGCTACCTACGCCACCACGAGCCTGCCACCAAGGTCACCTTACCCACCATCGCAACCCAGCCCCTTCCTCTCCACAAATCCATGCCTCTCCTCCTCTCCTATGTTTCTCTCCACCACGGCCTCAGCCATGCCATTCCTGAGCCACCGTGCGTTGCCTCCAACCATCATCACCAGCTACCCCATGCCACCGTTGTTTACCCTAGCTCAGTCCAACTCCTTTGTCCCCCTTTCCCTCACGATTTGGTCAACCACGACCTTGTCACAACACCTATGACCACCACTGCTTAGCCACCTCGTGGCCCTTGCCACCACCTACACAGCCTTGTAGCACCACCCCAACAAACAATTTAATTTTCTCAAATTTCAAAATAAAAATTATATTAAAAAATTATATTCTAACAATATTTTATTCAACTTTCACATCATCTCATATGTGTAGCCAAATGAGGCATACTCTCCAAACTCCACAAAAGACCATGCACCTTAACCCCACCCATCCCCCTCGACGTCTACATTGCGTTGACCCCATCCCTGTCACTAAATTATGAGTGCATGAGTCACACTTGCCTTCTCCAAACTCCAAAGTGTGTGTGGATCTCACGCACTATCAGTCATTCCATTCAAAACCGCTACCCCTATACCTTCAATCGTCCACCATGCGCCTGCCCAACTACCTTTCCTCCCTGTCGCTTAGCCAATGAACCACCCACCGCCATACCCGTCAATGCGTATGGCACACACACCAACAATAGAGCAAATGGCCACCATGTATTGACTACTAAAGCTTTCTAAATTTTCCACCTACAACCATATTTTCCTCCAAACACAACCAACCCATTAGATCTAGGTTATTCATTGTTCTTTTTTAAATTATATGTTCTTTTGTTTAGATACTTGAAAACTCAATCTATACAGGACTTCTCGGGGTGTTTAGCTTCCTCTCTGCTTTACAAGAGTCCAAATATTGTCCTCTCTTTTGCCAAGAAGTAGTTTTTGTCTACCTATCAAATCTAAGAATGCTATGGATGTAGGACCAGAGACTTTCAACTACCACTTAGGCACATGAGTAAGAATCAATATTCATCTTCCTATATATTATTGGGTCTCTCACAATAGATCATTTAAAGCAATCCCTTATTTAAATTGTGCCAACATGAACTACTATTATGAAGCGCTGGCAACCTATATGGGACCAAACTAATTTTTCGATACCATATCCATAATTATTTTTTATTCTTGCAATGTATCTTCTGTTTTGGGGCAATTGTTGGAGAATCCAAAACCCTCCTAATATATTTTTCTTTTAATTAGTAATGAGATTTATTAACAATATTCACCCAATCAACCAAGATCCAGATGCAACGGCTACAGACTCATGTATGGAAAGAAATCATCCAACAACGGCTACATGAACACCTATGGAAATAAACATCCAACACATGTCCAACGACTACAAATGCAAAATATGGCAACTTCATCCTAAGCACCAAACCCTCTTGTATTGCATTTATAATTTTATATCCTGTAAATCATTTTCTTTGTAACGTTCATGATTTTCTGTACATAGACTACATAATGTATATATATTAGAAGACTCTCAATAGACTCTCACGTTGTGTGAGACATTTCCACAAACAATTGGTTCACAATTTTCTTTATGGTACCATGAGTCATTATGATACCATGACAGTCATTTCACTCTTTCTCAATAACTTTATGATCATACGGTTGAACCAGGGAAATTATCCCCTATGGAGAAAACAAGTCGTGGTCTTAGCTAAGAGCCCAGACCTCATGAACCATCTCACCAATTCTGTTCCTCCACCCCAATACAAGCCCTCCACCGACGACTTAACAACAACCACCCACAATGAAATCAGTCCCACTTACCTACAATGGCAGAAGGAGGATCGATTGCTCTGGGGCTGGATCATCGATACACTGTCCGAGGAATCACTCGACTTAGTTGTCGGGCTTGAAACTTCCTACCAAGTTTGGCATGTTGTTCAATAGGCCTATGCTCAGGAGTTCCAAGAAAGAGAATTTCAACTTACTCAGCAGCTCACTTACATGTAGAAGGAGGTTTCGTTACAGGACCATCTCAGAAATCTCAAAACTGTATGTGATAATCTGGCATCAATTGGTCAACCGGTGAGTGACAAATTGAAGGTGTTCACCCTTCTCAACAGCCTCGGATTTAAGTACGAACCCTTTACCACCACCATGCTCAAGCGGTCGATGCCTTCTTATGCTAAGGTTGTGCCGCTGTTGTAGGGGTTTGAGACATGAACCCAACTTCATGAGACCTACAACACACAAAGTTATGTGTTTTATGGACAAAAAGAAAGGAACGGGAACTCTAAACCTAAGCACTTCTCTTCTCGCAGATGTGGCTTCTCCCGAGCCAATCACATGTCTCGCCCAAATCCTTCTCCCAGTGGGAGACAAAACAACTCTGCCCCAACTATACATGACTTTTCTCAAGAAAATACTTGCATGGAGACTTGTCAAGTTTGTGGAAAAAAGGGACATACTACGTTAAAATGCTAGCAACGATTTGATCATGCTCTTCTGCCCAATGACATCCCATAAGCATTGGCTATCATGACACTTGCAAATGGCATTCATGATGCTGAGTGGACAGCAGACACAGGTGCTTCAGCACACATGACAGGTAATTCAAGTATGCTCTCCAATCTACGTCAATATCTTGGTAGTGATGCTGTTCTTATTGGTGATGGTAGCTTTCACAAAATCATACACATTGGTGATACTTTTATTAATCTAGTAATTCTTTTTCTTAATTAAAAGATGTTTTACTTGTTCACGACTTGGCAAAAAATCTCTTATCAATTAGTCAATTAACCTCTGATTATCCTTACAATTGTGAATTTTATGGTGTTGATTTTGTATTAAGGAAAATGGGACCAAACGGACATTGTTGAACGAACGACGGAAGGATAGTTTATATGTCCTGTCCCCACCCCTTTAAGCACACTTCTCCACTCGATTTCCAACAGTTTCTGAACAAGTGTCGCATCAATGGTTGGAACACCTTCAAGCTTCTACACTTCAAGTTTTATGTTCAAAAAGCTTTATTTCAATTCTTGGCAAAAATAAAGACCTCTCTATTTGTGAGAGCTTTCAATTAGGAAAAATGAGTAAACTTCCTTTTTTGCCCTCTTCTAATAATAATTTCAATGTATTTGAAAAAATTATTGTGATTTATGAGGACTCTCTCTTATTTTATCTATTGGCAAATTTCAATATTATGCTTGTTTTGTTGATGCTTTTTCGAAATATATGTAGTTTATTCCTTTACAAAAAATATATATATAACTTTTTTAATGCATTTCTTTCATTTGAAAAATTCATTGAATGTCAATTCAACAAAAAAACCAAAATCTTTCACACCAATGGTGGTGGTGAATTCATCAATACTCAACTCAACCTCCATTTTAAAAAACAAGGCATTCTCCATCAATACTCATGCTCTCACACCCCCAAACAAAATGGTTTGGTGGAATGGCAGCATTGTATCATTCGTGAACTCGGTATGACCTTACTTTTTCAAAGAGGTGTTTCTAAACGTTTTGGGTTGAAGCTTTCTCAACTACCATTTTTTTAATCAATCGCCTCTCATCTACTACTTTAGATCTTCACTCACCTGTTTTTCCTCTTTTATGCTCACTGTCTCAACTACACCTCCCTTCAAATTTTTGGTTCTAAATGCTATCCATATATTTGGGATACTAAGCATAACAAATTTGACCCAAAATCTCTCCCTTTATTTTTTATGGGCTATAGTGACAAACACCAAGGGTACAAATGCTACCACCCTATCTTTCGTCAAACCTTCATTTCCCGACATGTAGTTTTTGACGAGTCAACCTTTCCTTACAAACAATTGAGGAATCTTCATCTCCCTTTATCTAGCAACCAAATTTTATCCACCTTTTTGGATTTTCATTCTCTTAACCCCTACTTCCTAACTCTGCAGATGTTTCTAGTGTTCCCTCTATGTACATACCTCTTCCACCCGATCTTGGTGACATTCCCATTCCCACATTGTAGTCCATGCCTATGT